>CAJDSM010073406.1:676-23067 GCA_903981925.1 Ostrea lurida
ACTCCAAATCAACAAATCCCACGCACTCTCCATCACTCTACGTGTCAAAGAGGGAACACCAAAGCACTCCGCAATGGTTTCTAATCTTTCATGAAACAAAATGAAGTTCTTGCCTCCTCTATCTCTCCATCCTCCTCTTGATTCTGAAAATTCATCAGCTAGAGAATGTCATCTGTGTAAGTGCACTCAAAACACGGCTTTCAGAACAAATTTCTTTGATTTTACGAACCCCGGAAAAAACACAGGGAACTTCGTCTTGCCGGGGATAATTCATCCGAATTCTGTCAAAATTCCAGAATGTTAACCATTGTCAACAAATCTCTTTCAATTCACTGCTGTCTTCTGGGCTAGCTCTAGTTGTTTTTGGTAAGCACCGATTTTTTCTTTTGAACCAATATCAGATCTTTCATATGTCAGCCTCTCTTTGCAAGTCCCCAATGCAAATAAAAAAATCTCTCACTTCAGAAACTGCTCCAACCACTTTCACTCAGCGGTACATGTAAGGCTCCAACGATATCTGGTTAAATATTGGCAGAAATTCAATGGTACACATTTGAACTTCTTGTGAAGGATGATTTGTTGAACAATATCTTCAATTTTTTAAACCTCCTGCTACCTTGGGTCTGACCAAAATACTCTACAATCTTAAGCATCAACTCATATTCAATGATTATTTGAATGTTTATACATTTCTGATAAATGTTTTCAAATTGTCTGAATAACCAAATTCTGAAGTTGTTCACGTAGTTAAGTAATGCTACCCAAGAAATTGTTTGAGTGTTGAAGCACAGTCAGAATATGAAACACACAGATCCAACATAGGTGAAGTATAATCTTGAGAACATGCTTCAGGGGCTTGCCAATGTTGCTTTTCTCTCCTCTCCGCTCCACCTCATCTGCTCTGGAATTTCGGTTGGTTCTCATTCCCATGATGGAATCCAATGTAGTTGCTTCGCCTCTATCAATAAAGTATTTCAAATCCGAATCCCTTGACAAATTCCCAGCAACCTAAGGAAAGCATTTACCTTCTTCTCAGTTTAAAGCGATTAAGTTTTTTCCAATTTTTGCTTCCGTAAAAGTGATTGTTTCCAATAAACCCTTGTGTTTGACATCTGTTGTGGATTCATATTCAGACATATTGAGTTTTTCAAAAATTTGCAATTTCAGTTATTATTTGGAAAGTGAGTAAATTTTCCTCTCCAAGGAAAAGCTCACACAATTCAGGATTCAGTGGATCAAAGGAAATCCTTGGAGGTCAATTCCCATTCCAATTCTCAATAAATGAATAGCAGCTTGCAATGCTCTAACTGCCCTACTAGGGGTAGCCCCTCGTTTCAGTCTATCCAGGAATAACTTCATAAACATGGCCACTTCTCGTTGGTTGATAAACTTTATTCTGAAGTATTTTTGCACAGCGTTTCCTCCATCATGCTTTTCCTTGGTCATATTTCTTGCAACCCAAAACCTTAACAAAAGAAAAAGACATTGATAATCTGCATCGATCAGAGGAATGCAATACTTGACGGGAATTTTTTCAGACCTTTGGGTTTAAATCCTTCAACGTCATTCAACTGCATAAAGGTCTTGTTTGCTCTGATTGCAAGATGGAAACTGGGAAAAATTTCAGTTCTTTGTACAAATGGTTAAGGGAACTTTGTCATATCACATGAATCACCAATTTCCCAGAACTGAGCCAAAGCTTTTCCTTGTTGCAACTGGTTAAAGAATTAATCTTATCAATGAAGCCTTCATCATTCTAAAAGCTTTTTCCAGAACTTTGCAAACATCGTTTCCATTGTTGGTCGTTGCAATATATTTTGTCACAGTTGGATATTGGACAAATAAAACTGGCTTCTAGTATATATACTGCATACTTTCCAAAACTTCTCACTGGATTTGAAAGACAAATTATGTGATTTTGTCACATATAATCTCCTTTTCAAACAACATGGAAGTCTTGTGTATAATTTTCCCCCCAGAATTCCTCCTCTGAGAATAGGAAGGGTTTCAAACTTCTTGAATCAGTTCCTTCATTTTCTGACAAAAATGACCATACTCTTAATCCACCAATGCATTTTTTTTCTGTCTTTGATGTTGAGGCATGGAGTGACACCACTTCAATGCCTTGCGCTTTGATAGATTCTTTCAGCAGATGTGGAAAAATCTGCAGGAGACCATTGGTTCACCACATCTTACAAAAATATAACAAGAACCTTTAATGGTCTTCGTGAATACCACAAACCCAAACCTTATATTCAGTAGATTCATGTTGAAAGTGCAAATGAAAGCATCTTTCAAACTGGAAAATACAATGCGCCAAATTATAACCCCATGTGGATCCAGGTAGAATAGGTCTTCAGTACCCCTTGCTTGTCGCAAGGGGCGACTAAATGGGCGGTTCTTGCGAAGAGACCGGAAAAAACGAGCCCCATGTTCACAGAAATTGGGCGCAAAAAGAGCACAGGCTAAAATTTTGCAGCCCTTACCGGTAATGGTGATGTCTCTCAAGCGGGAGGTAAAATAATAATCAATCAATTTAATTATCTATCAACATTCATCTGCATAAGTATGCCACAATGTTGGTGACATGTAGACCACTGTACCATACACCGTAAATAGCAGAGGCTATTCCTACAAACATTGTTCATCTATGTTCATCAGTCAAAACTAGTGCAGGTTGCTCAAAGCTTTATGATGTGAAAAAATAGTAGTGATTGCTCTGCACCAAACTCTCGTCAAGTATTTAAAAGTAGAATCAGGTCTTTCAGATATGACCTAAAAATTCCCATTTCACTGTGGTGTGTGTGTGTGGGTGTTTGTGTGTGTTAGTGTTGTGTGTGTGTGTGTGTGGGTGTGTGTGTGTGCATTTGTGTTGTGTTGTGCTGTTTTTGGGGTTTGTTGATGTGTGTGTGTGTGTGTGGGTGGTGTGTGGTGTGTGTGGTGTGTGTGTAGTGTTGTGTTAGCCACATTTAAAAACCGCCGAACGCTAATTTGTGGTACTTCCACTTGGTATGTGGTCTCCAGTTTCGACATCAAAACAATTAAAGATCATGGTTGAAAAGATTCTTAAAAAATTCCAAATCATTTTTTTTACTGAAATCAAAGCCCTACTCTGGGGAATAAAACCTGGCCAGACCCCAGAAACATAATTCTCCAATTCAACTATACAACAAAGATTTTAACAAGAAGTATTGTGAGCAATGCTCACTAAGAATACCCCCAGTTACCCCAAGTCTCCAAAAGGATGTTAATTGTTCAAAGGAAATTTCAATGAGAAACTATAGTGTCCATGGGCCAGTGAGCATGACTTTTGGACCCGATGGGTGAGACCATCAATGGAGTTACATCTCCACATATTAGCCATTTAGATTCAGCGTACTTTTAGCCTTGCAAAAAAATCTCATGGTGGAGGAGCATTCTTATTAGCCTTCTGTATTGTTCAAAATTGCTGCCATTTTGCGTTTACTTTCCTGATCTTGTTGATGAAAAACGAGATGTTATTTTAAAGCTGTCACGTGATATTTTCATTCAAAATGTGAATAAGGTGCGAACATTCGCTCATTCAGTTAAGTTTGTTGTTGATAACTGTTCATGATTTGAACAAACTGAATCTCCACTATATTCAGATGCTTTAATATAAATTTCAGTTTCTGGTCATGGTTCTTAGAAGATTTTAAATGACACCACTTTATTTTTGATTTCTTGATTTATCTCCATTTTTGAAAGGGGTCAGGTCTTTCATTTAAAGAAACTCTGAGTCCCCTTTACCAAAGGATGATTTTACCAAGTTTGGTTGAATTTGGCCCAGTGGTCTGGAGAAGATGAAAATGTGAAAAGTTACGGATGCCGATGACAACAACGACAGACAACAGACAAATTTTGATCCAGAAAAAGCTCACTTGAGCCTTCTGGCACAGGTGATCTAAAAAATGATGGTTTAAACATATTGTGGGGTAACCCGGTTTCATTCTTTTGTGATGTAAAACCACTTACTGTTTGGAATTTTTAGAAGCCTGCTTGTCATGTCTTTAGGCATATCCGATTTAAAAAGCTGTTTCTCTAGCTTTGGAAACCAATGCAGTTGTTTCTTTTCTGATACACAAGTTACAAGGTCCTCTGATACAAAAGAACAGAAAGTGGTCTTGTCATTCTGAAGGCAGCAAATTTCCAGTTTTCTGAAATCATGTGATTCAGCACATCGCATAAAGTAATCTAGCAGGACTATGTATTGATCTCTCTGGACTTTCTGTTTAAATTGCGGCGTGCTTGTTGTAAAAAGGCTAGCTACATATCGTGTTTGATAACTTTTGGTTAATTCAGAGTAATTTGTACATAATCCAGGACTCCACTAAAGCTTTCAACTTCTTGGCAACAAGACAATATTTTCATCATAGTCTTTGATCAGTTTTTACTTGGTCTTTTATTTCTCTACTGATTTCTCCTCCCTATCGAACACATCAAAATACAGCATCCTCCAAAACCAAAACCCATGTTTCTTTGTCTCTCTGTCTGAAAGATTTTCATTTTAGGACATGCATAAAGACCGGTGGAAGGGAGTTTCCTCCATAGTTCAGGAATCAAACTTTTCAACTTCTGCCAAACAACGGTATGATGACGTCCTTGCTGGCCTATCTTCCCTGATGAAATCCTCAAACAGATGACAGTATGCCTGAACACTGACCTCCGTAACCAAGAGCTTCATTCCATGCAATTCTACCATCTTCTCCCAAACCTGCCCTTCAGTGCCTGTAATATATGATCCCTTGTTGGTCAAGGTTAAAGAATCCTTCACATGTATGGCAAATTGGTCCAAAACTTTGGACTGAAGAGGCAAAAGTTTTAGAAAACAGAATACGTGCGCATTGAACGATTCATCAACTCCAATGGTATGCTACCCCTACAAATGAACCATTTGTCGCCTCCTCTGACAAGCTCTCTAAGAGGGCGACATGTTCAGTTGTGCCTTTGGAAGAAGCCTGACTATGTGAACCCTTCTGTCTTTGGCACCCTCTTTCACACTTGCTTGGCTAATCAAGCTGAGCATTGTAAGCAACACTTAAAAAGAACTGTCTGGTTTAGTTGATACTGATCCCGTAATGAATGTTCTGGATTTTGAAGAAACTCTTGCTTGGATGAACCTTTAAATTTCTTGTGTATGTTAACTTCATTAACAGAATGCGTCCTTTTTCCAGATGTGATTTTTGTTTACGTGCTGAAGAAAGAGGAGAATGGTAATCAGCCTCTTTCGTGAAGGACTCCCATTAGTTCTCATCTTGGAGGTGGGGCAACCCTTCCAGAAGTGACGCATGGCTCTTGTCTCAAAGGAAACCAAAACAGGGTGTCTGAAAAAGAAAAAAAGAAACAGAGTGTTTGTGAAATTTACATGCAAGCCCCTAGGTGATAACAAAAGAAACAAGTCTTCTCAAAATGAAATCAAATGCAAAATAGTCATTTTAAAACAGCAATATTTTTATTAAAACTATTATTATAAAAACAGTCTCTCCTCCTCCCCAAATTGATGCTAATAACTTTCATCCACCCCTTTCATTACGTATGGTTTGGATGGAGAGAGTACATACAAGGACATAACATTCGTGACATGGTAGTTTGTTGTACGGAGGTTGATAAAATAACCTTTGGTAGACCCAATTTTCGTATTAGATTTGACGACGGTAACCCCGTTACTTTTCGGGCTCACCGGCGGAGTGTGACCAGTCAGCAGAGGATGCTTACTCCTCCATTGGCACCTGGATCCTGCCTTCGCTTTTGTCGGAGGTCGTGTTGCCCTACACTCATGTTTGTATGTGTTGTTTGGGATATGATACGTTTACTAACAGTGTAATCCGCCATTTTATTCAATATTAATGTGATAATCGGCATTGCTCCTACATGATACAAAAATAATATCAGCTTGAATACCAAGAAGCAAAGTGAACAAGCCCTTGTACAAGGTGAAAAAAGATATATTATCCACTGTTAAATTTAGGAAATATCATATCCATGTCAGAACAGTATCAACATCATTAAATGATAATTAAGTGTTGCACAATTTTCAAGTCTATCTGATAAGCCATGTAGCAAGAATTTCACAAATCTATTTACGCCCTTTCCCCTCTGATCCACAATAAAGTTTGGGATAACAATTGGATTATTCTTCCTGATGATACACACATCTGCAAATGGCAATCAAGTGTTGCTACAAAGTTCCAAGCCCTACTACAAGGAAAATTGCTCACAAGCTATTTGAAAATCCCCCACCCCTCTTAGATCCGAAATTTAAAGGAAATGAATTGGATCCTCCAATCCTAACAATACGTAAATATCCCTGGTCTTCCAAATTTTGTAGACAGGTTTTTATATATTTGCGTCAACAGGAAGAAAAAGATTTAAGCATTACAGATGTCAAACTACAATTGCATATTTGGTCCCATCCTTAGAACAGAACAGGAACCTTGCCATAAGAGGTTTGAACATTCACAATAAAAGATTCCACACAGAGTTTTTCCTAGAGATGTACAACACTAGATAGAGGAAAAAGTTCTGAAAATTAGTGAACATTTTTAAACAAGTCTTTGCCTTTATAGCCCATAATGGATCAAAAAGTACCATATATTACTCGGCATAAGTCGGATTTTTGGGAGTAAAAATTTGGTCCAAAATCTATGGTCCGACTATAGGCGAGTCATAGGAAGATCAGTATTTTTCTAGCTGCGCGAAATCATCAAGGTATCATTTTTAAAAACAACTTACGGACGATTATCACGTCATCACCAGAAACAAGAGGCCCCATGCCACATCGCTCCACCTGAGCACAGCTGCTTCCACTAAAGAAGAGCAGTAGTTTGGGATTTAGAATTGTACCACTGTGGGACTAAAATCTAACCTATGTCGGGTGGGCATTATCTGAACCAACTGACAAAATCTACTCCATAATCAGAAGCTTTCAGGTTAAATATACCACTCGTCTAACATTCACAATAAAAAGATCTTTTTCTAGAATGTACAACACTAGAAGAGAAAAATTCAGTGAAAATAATTTTAAATAAAGTCTTGCCTTTATACCCATCATGAGTCCAGAAGTAAGAAAGTCAAACAAATACCACCCTTATAGGCCAGACTGTCAAAAGTAAAAAAAATTTACTACATGTAATAAATACAATATACTTATAAATTTGAAAAGAGCTGACTGGTTATCAAATCAAAATTGCAATCAACGGAAGTGATAAGTTGGAACATACTAACAATTATTGTGCCCAAAACAGGAAAACTCTAATGTTTGGCTACGATACATACTTGATAATTTCCTTTCACCAGAAGACGTCGTTCAAAATCAAAAAACCCTCCCTGCATCCATTCTGAGAACCCTCTCAGTACAGCCAAAGAGTCTCTTTGTATTTTTAGAGGATAGCTTTTTGAATGTAACGTTGTGACAAAACTTTCTCTGTTGTTTCTGTGGTTGATCACCAGCAATCCGGTCTCCACTCACTATGATAGGCGTTATCTAACAAAAAAGTAAACCGAATATAACCTTACTTCAAATACAATCTCTCAGAATATTCTGACCATGCTCATTAATGAGAGTATATCGCCAAATTGCGTCTATCAACAGAAACCTATCTACAACACATCAAAACGATGTGATGTGAAAATATGACAGCAGATGCACAGAGTCATATGAGAGTAAAAGGTGAAGCTTTACCTCTATCAAAAATGACCACCTTTTTTCTACCTTGATTAATGGTATTGCATCATGAGAGAGAGAGAGAGAGAGAGAGAGAGAGAGATGAGACGAGAGAGAGAGAGAGAGAGAGGAAGAGAGATGAGAGAGAGAGAGAGAGAGAAGACGAGGAAGAGAGAGAGAGAGAGAGAGAGAAGAGAGAGAGAGGAGAGAGAGACAGACAGACAGGACAGAACAGACAGACAGACAGACAGACAGACAGAAAATAATGAGTGAAAATTACTTGTAAGATGAAGTACAGATTTTGAACCCTAAAACCAAATCGTCCAATTTCTTAAGGGCATCGTTCTCCGTTCACACTCGGTATAAAATCTTTTTAATGCCCTGTCCAGTCATTTTCGAAAAAGACACTGTCGTTGAAAGCAACACAAGCTGGTGCCTGTAGAAAACGAAAGTTTAACACATCTTTGCAGTTTGTAAGACCCTTTTCAATTATTCACAATTGGGAAGGAAGCATGTGACTGCATAAAACAAAATTAAATTTCTTCACATCGATGACACATGAAAGCCTTATCAAATACCATTCAATTGTTGTAAAGGTAGACATAATCTGCTATCTTTACAAAAAATTAAATCTTTTCGGATGGTTTTTCTACGTATACATCTAATAAATTATGCTTTTGTACGTAATTACAACATTGAAAGCAAAAAGATACAAAAGTTTCTAAATATTTATGATATTACCAACCTATGAAAAACATACAAAGTCGCCTGAGATGTAGACATGTGCAGTACTGTATTATTGTTTTTGCCGATGTATACACATAGCCGTTTTCTCGTTTGTGAACAATAGTATTACGTATTTAACAACATATCATAAGTATGCATTATTTAATCATATATTTTTGCATTTACATTCAGAAATACGTCAATATAGGCTATTTACTAACAAACATTTCAAAGCGTGATTTTGAAATCTAACTTTCCATATAAGGAGATCGCGTGACAATATGACGTATATCTCTTTCCATTATAGAAGTATCACGTTGATAGACCAATTCTTTTGAGGATTTTTTCTCGCTTTTTGTTTACATTTTGATCGCAGCAGATTAGGTGGTTCACATTTTTACAGTTATATATTTGATTTCCTTAAAAGAAATCACAGTGTAAAAAATTCAAAAAAAAATAATACAATTATGCTACTTTAACATAGCCAATGTTCAAGTTTTGGAAAGTAGGTCAGAGTTCGAAATCAAGGTAAGGAGGTTCAAAAACAATTTGGCTACCAGTGGAAAGGGCTTGTCATAAGGAATACACAAGCCCTTATAACTCATCAGTTTACTAGTTATGGTCAATGTTAATTTTCTTACAAACAAGATAGGACAGGCTAAAAAACTAATTAATAAAACTAGATGTGTCGGTTCGACACGAATTGCCCCCGCCTACAGTGAAAGTCTTAAATGAAGAAATTCATAAAGTATGCGATGAAGTGGCATATCTATATACAAATTTTGAGTCGAATGTGTGCAACCATGCAGAGATAATGAACGGAAAACGAAAATTTTTCTGATTTTTTCTAAGTTCAAGAGGGCTAACTCTGTCAAAAATCGATCCGGACCAGACCAACTTCGAACTTGACCTGATTTAATATATGAATGACAGAATGACGGAATGACGCGAACAGGGTAACACTATATGCCCCCAGCCATTTATGGCGGGGGCATTAAAAAATCTCCGAGGACATAAAAATTATGTGATGCTGTTATACATGAAACTCTTCTCTAGTCAAGGTTCATTACAAGCAGATATGTATCCACTTATGATACATTAGAGTAAAGAATTACAGAATTTCAGTGAGTGTACTCACAATAACCCACGTGTCCCCACTAATATCACCGTTAACCAGTCCGACTTCAATCCATCCAAGCCTTTTACTATCAAATAAGAAACTTCCTAGAAATACAAGCGCGCTATCCAAGGTCAAAAACTATGCTAACATGCAAGAAGAATCCATGGCTACTTGAGGCAAAAAAGTGGCGCCCTCTATCAAGATGTTCTAAAACGTGATCTCATTCCATTTCCCCCAATATACTTAGCTATACTTACCAATTTCCCAGAATGTTATGGACATTTTTTTAAATGACACCACCCTATGTTTTGCCATTTTTGTTAGATATACTCCCCTTTGATGAGGGCCTGCCGTCCTTCATTTGCAGACAAACTTGAATCCCCTTCACCAGAGGATGATTTGTACCAAGTTTAGTTTAAATGTGTCAGTTGGTTCTTGAGAAGAAGATCGAAAATGTGAAAAGTTAACGGACAGAGGACAGACAGTACGGACGGACAGACGACGGACAACAGCGAATCGGAAAAGCTCACTTGAACCTTCGGTTCATGTGAGCTAATAATTTCAGAAGTTCTTCAGTTAATTAAATTTTACTTACTTGAAAAAATTTTCTGTACAAGGGATGAAAATCTCCTTGGCCTAAATTATCCTCTGTAAAAAGCACAACTTTAAAAGCATTGGCTCCTGCATCTTCAGCATTCTGCACCAACTCCTTAAAACAAAACACCAGAAGATGAATTTATAGTTTTAAGGCACTCCTTACTCTTACTTTGTGTGTGACAATTTGTTTGTGATTCTCTATGCAACGTGTGTATTTTAGCAAAATAATCAGGTTCTAAGCAAATTTGCACAACAAGAGCAATGCCAACGTGGCATAATACGCCCGTACAGATTTAGTGGGGTTCAGTCCGTCCTCGGTTCTCTAACATTATCTAGTTGAATGTGTGAAGTGATTATAACATCAGAGCGGTCAAGCTTACTGTTAGGAAGTTTTTAAATGTATAAACCTGCTTGGTCCACCGTCGTAGATGTAGGTTCATATGTCCGTGGATAATTTTGTTTTGTCTCCTAGTCGTATGATTAGTCTTGAATTGAATATGCAAATTTTCGCAACGTTGTTTTCTTTTTCTGAAGCTAACAAGTACTCAATAAGCAATATAAGAATAGAGATCAAGTTACTCTTGGAATACATGCCAATAAGATCAGAAGCGTATTTTGGGGAGTCTTGTCATCTTACAAAAGGTGCTAGTCTGCATAATGTGTCTTCAGTCTATAACCATTTTTTGGTTCTGAGAATCCTATGATCGAATCGCAGCACAGACTCGCATAATGTATACGTAGTGATGCAGACTTTTGTTTGATTCTCTCTGGACTTCTGTTTATATAGGTGCGGACGGGATCTTCTGTGTAAAGAGTCTAGCTACATTATGCTTGTGTGTTGATTAACTTTGGGTTGAATTCATGAAGGTAATTGTAACAGTTAGTGCCAGGACTGCCACAAGTAAAGCTTTCAACTTTCTGGGGCAACAAGACACATAATTTTGACATAGTGTCTTTGATCAGTTCTATTACTTGTCGTTTTATTTCTCTACGTGATTCCTCCTTCCTTCGAACACATCAAATACAGCAATCCTCGAAAACAAACCCATGTTTCCTTTTTGTCTCTCTGTCATTGAAAAATTTTATTTTTTGAGTGACATGCTATCAAAGACTCCGTTATTCAGCAAATCCCTTATTTTGGTACTGACGAGACAGCTGAGTTTTTCCTGCAGTAGTTTCATGCAAAATCTATTACCGACTCTGTTGATTTTCTATCTGCCAAACACATCCTTATCTTGGCAAGAACAACGCCGGTAGAATCAGCGCCGGTGGTCGATGCTCGGGGTCAATCATCAGGTGCGGATCTGGCATGGATGATTCTCACAAACAGGATTGACATTATTCCTCCTAGTGGCTCGACGACCATGATCCGCTCACCGAACCACCTAGAGCTCAATTCGCATTGGTGTCATATTCTACCAGGGTCCACGCGAACTTTCTTTCTCGCCAAACCTGCTCGTCCCACTTGGACTATGTAATACTTCATATTGGTTATTTTCCCCGTGTTATTCTAGGGTCAAGGTTAAAGAATTTCCGCTCAGCTAATGTGATGGAGGCTGGCTACATAGGCCGAAACTTATTGGACAGTCGGAGAGAGGAGTCTAAAGGCGATACGAAAACAGATGTATACGGCGCATCTCGTGTGGTGGTAACTACTTCACTGTCTTTGCCTCGTTACATGCGGATACAGGACCAACTCCGATAACGGTTTTATATTATTATGACGAACGAATGTCCTACTTCGCTTTAAATCCGTCTCACAAATGTGTGCATAGATGTCGGAGTTGCGACCATTTTTCTCCTCCTTGTACAATTTCATTTCGAATTATATCAAGGGTTCTAAGTTTGCCGACATAGTTCCGTGCAACGGGCTTAAGGTTATGGCGTTGGGAGAACGCTGAAAGATGTCTTGGATAGGTCTATTGAGGATGCTGGGCTCCGTGTTATGGTAGTGCGAACCAATCTCTACGTCACACCTCCATAGATCTGGCTCACCATGCTCTATATGGTAATCTGGTGTTCAACATGAGGGCAAAGTATAGCCAAAAGCTACTCTGAGAGTGGAAGCTGTCTGAGGTTTCTAGGTCTTTGTATACGTGGGATCCGATACTGAAGTTTCGGTAGAGATTAGAAAACATCCTCTGGATGTACCTTTAATTTTGCTTTTTATTGTAGAAAACATCATCATGCCCTACACACAATGGTCTAGAAGTCCTTACGGTGAGTCAATTGCCAGTATGTGATCTTTTGTTTTAGTCGGTTCTGTGGGATAGAGATGTGAGAACCAGAGATAGTTCAGTAGTCTGAAGCCATGCTTTCCTGGGTAGGAGGACTCCCATTTAAGGTTCTCTAATTCGCTCTGGGAGAGGCGTAGTGGGGCCGGTACCCATTGAGCACGAAAAGCTGTAGTCGGAGACGAGTGGCGTCTTAGGTCGTTCAATAGGATCAATCCAAAAACTATGGGGTGTATTCTTGGAGTGAAAGAATATAAGAGTATGATTGAAACACACGATGTAGTTTGCGTAGCAAATAATCGTAGTACAAATGACCTCTCCGTTAGGACGCTGATTAAATAAAGAAGTATCAGAGGCTACTCAATTCTATTAGAGAAGTGAAAAAGTCTCAAATCCTAGCATTACACATTTGTACATTTTTTATAAACAGCTAATTCTAGTGATTTTTGGATCAATGTCAAGAAAAACTTTATTAATATCAGTACTTCAAATAAAAGTCTCTTCCGCGCATCACTCCCCCAAATTTGAATGGCGATAATAAAATGTCACATGCATCCCACCAAGCTGTCTTGAATTCATCCTATTTGAATCTGTTATGCGTCTGTGGTTAGGTCAGAAGAAGGGAAATACGAGCACTGAATAAGTGGGATTGTTTGTAATGATGGAAGATATCATTTCTGTTATTCTAACAATTTCTAACAATTTCCATTGATACAAGATTTTGTGAACGGTACTAGTTGGGAGTAGAAAATTATTAAAATGTATCTCGTTACTAAGAAATTGTTGGTAGATTCCCATACATTTAGTTCGTAATTAAGTATTATTGAAATCCGCGGTAATATTGTCCCCCCGTTAGCTTATTATTCGGGGTCTTGCTTCAAAATCTCGAGTGGTGACCAGTTTTGTCCAACATAGAGCGCGACATTTGCCTTTTACTTCATCTCCAATAAATCTAAACCTCCCAAGAGGACACCGTACACTGGAATTCAAACCTGCGTTCTGCCCGTTTAAGGGAGATCTCCGTAGAACTGTCCCTAAACAATCACATGATTATATGATAGAGTCCGGCACACTGTTGGCTGCGACGTAAGGACCTTAACTTGACTATTGTGTACATTCAGTAAACGACACGTCCACTGTGAATATTCCACGTTATTTGTAGAGCTGGTGAGAATAATCACTAAAATATAGGCGGTCTCTAGTACTGGTATTAACAAAAATTAACTCTGATCTGAAGTCTTACAGCGCAGTAAGCAAAAGTGAAACATAAGCCATTGTATCGAATATTTGAAAACACAAAATATATATTAGTCCTTAACATTGTTGAGAGAGTATACGACTGATGAAGATAACACGAGTTATAATATCACAGAGATTTAATCAAAACACGCCGGTTTCATAGTATCAAAGTATCACATACACTACATTTAAATAAAGAAATAATTATGAAGCTCATGTTGTCATCAATCTATTTATCAAGTATCTATGTCTCGATACTAAGCCATTGGTAGTCATGGTACGTAAGAATCTAGGTCTCATCAATGTAAATATTTTTTCGAGAACCTAGCTTTTCTCAAAACTATTCAATACTGAGTACCGTAAGAATATATAAATAAACCTTTTAGAAAGGGACAAAGATAATTCAACTATTAACTGAATAAAGTAAAGTGAGTCATTTACCCTTGGTTTATCGCTGAATCAATTACCATCTACACATCGCAAAATGGCAATCAAGAGATGGTTAGTAACGCTAAATCAGCAAGACATTCACGCGTGAGTCTGACAAAAGAATACAATGTGGCTGGGCTGTAAAACACCAAAAGCTAGAGCAGATCTAGTACTTATAATGTTGTAAGAATATCAATTAACCTCATCCGCCTCCTCGTGACCTAACACCTCGCGGTCGCGCTATATAGGATCAAACAAAGTAATATTATCAAAACAGAAACAGTGATATTTGGCGCCATTTCTTTGAGTGCAGTGGTTATATAAAAATCTGAATCAATGTTGCAAGCCAGGATATTATCCAAACTGTAAGTGGTTGTATTGAATTGTCAGATACCAATTTAGCTGTCCTGGAAGTAAATTGTATTTCATGTTCTATTGCGATTGAGAAGTGTGGGCTTGTCCTCCAGAATCCCATATCCTTGGTAAACACATGATAAGCGCGTTCAGTGCATTGTCTATCTTTTTAAGATATGTTTCTACTCATACTATTTCTGTGGCAAAACACGTTTTTGCTCGAGGAATCAGAATTGATCCAGAAATTGGAGATCTTATTGTATCTGTGTTGCATTTCTAGGGAGTTGAGTTAACAATTATAAAAAACAGTAAAAAAAGTGCACAAGAGATGGTGTATTCCCTGACTTTCCATATTCACTGACAAAGATATTCACAGATGAATACCGATCATTGTATGGCCTCTAAATTATTTAGATGTCTAGGTTATCTAGACGTAGATCTTTCAGCAATGTTGATAGATAATGATGATATTACAGTCCACAAGCCTCAAGTATCCGTGCGGTCTAAGGCGAATAGTTACCAACTTACTGAAGGAAGTCCGATAAATATAGGAGAATAGTGAATATTGAGTTTCATATGAGATAAATTCCTGAGTAGGGAAAATATTATTTCACACAGACAGTAGCGCATCAATACTCTCTTTATAGCCCATATGGAGTCACACACAGCGAGAGACTGATTTAGTGAGTACCTTAATTAATAGAGGTGTTAATTGCATCGTTGCGGGTACCCTCGTTCCACTATAAATCTAAGCGGTCATCATACAGGGATAATACTTTGGTACGGGTTGGTAAAGTCGCACCATAATTGCCAACTCGTAGTGCAACAAAAAAGTAATAATCCGTAAATGTCTACCATTATTGAAAGAAGATTTGTTCAGAGTCTATTCAAGAACAAGGAATTACAGATTTTCTAGTATCTTTGCTTCCCTAGTCTGGGCTCCGCAAAAAACGTTTCTGGTCTAATCAGACGGTTGATCGTCATATTTTAATATATCACCCTCGCCCTACTTAGATCAACCGACGAATTTTATCGCAGATTCATTGTACAGCGATCCATTCATTATTGTATCGAGAAACTATTAACAGTAGTACCATCTTCATGCCTAAACACGGCGTAGAACAATCTGTTCGTCTCATCCCTTGAGGTTAGCTATCTAGCTTTCTTACAACTGTTTTCTATAAAACTGAAAAGTAGATGGAAACTGAGGTGAATAGTGCAAGAGCTGGTAATCGAAACGGTCTGTTGGGATTTTAAAGGAAATGTACCTACCTTGTGTTACCTATCGTAAACCAGATGAAGAGGTATGGAGGAAAATTATCAACACTTGAACGCGCTAAGCTGTAAATCATGCTGCCAAATAATTCAGTGAACTGAAGCTTTTTCAGTGTAAAATCCAACTCTCGTCTGAACAGTTTCACTAATGAAATAGATTTGTTTTTCTAGAATGTGGTTACAACACTAGACAAGAACAATAAGTGAGAAAAATTATTTATAAAATACAGAGTCTTTGTGAGCCTTTATGATCCGCAAATTGAAATGTACTTTGCAATGGGAATCATCGAAAATATTTAAAGAATAGTCAACCAAAAATAATTTAAACTTCGCACTTACTATGCCTAGCACTTGTTCTAAAGGTGTAAAGAAGTAGAATTATTCCTTAACATGCTACATTCCTTATGAATCGGAAGCCAATTATCAGAATTAGAATAAACTTAATGAACAAAGAGCTGTATGGTTATTCGGAAATGCAAAATAAACTCATTGCAATCAAGCGACCATTGGTGATTAAGTTGGCGAAGACTCAATGTACTAGCCAATAGTTTCTTGGGCAAAAAAACACAGAAACTAACATAAATGACTCTCGGATATCGATTGGACATCATACTTGTGATACATTTTCTCTGTTCCTACGAAGACCGGTGTCAATAAGTGCCTAAGAAAGTCAGCTACTCCCTGCATCTCTATACCTTTTCTTTCGGAGCCAAGTCCCTCCTCAGCTCTACAAGGGGCACAAGAGGTCTCTTTTTGGTACAAGATGTAGGAGGGTTCAGTGACTGCATTTAGTTTTAATGTAACGCGGTTGTACAGTTAACTTTCCCTCTTGGTTTTGTCGTCTCTGGATGGGGTTGGTTTGATGATCAACTTAGCAGATCCAAGTTTCTCTGGCACTCGACAGTTGATGATTAGCGGCGGATCTACACAAAATGATATGTTAACTGGTAGATCGGAAATAAATTATACTGTCGTTACTGAAAATTGTACATTTTGTGTATGCCCTTAACATTCATATAGATTCAAGGTCAGTGAAAAAGGAGCACGGTTTCAATTCCGTTTGCTGCACAGATAGTTGATACTGAACTTCATTCGAACATTCACAGGATCAAAGTGAGAATTTATTAGCCGTGAGATATCGGTTATAACTAAAAACGTGATCATAAAAACCTCATCATACAACATCAACTACGACTTGTGACTGAATAAAAATAAATGGATCAGTGCAGGATGCCGCTAGCATGTAGGCTCATGACTAAGTGAAGTTCAAAAGCTCTTACGAAAAATGGTGATATCTAATTTACCATGATTGCTTATAAGTTAATGAACTTAAAGAGAATTACTTACTTTTTCGTAATCTCGTGTATTGATGGTATTAAAGCAATGCATGGAGAAGATGAGAGAGGAGAGAGAGCAAGACGTTTAGTAGACCGAGCGGAGCAAGGACCGCAGAAACAGGTGATGAGAGGCGCAGAAGAGGACGGATTGAGATGAGCAGGACTTCCGTAGCTGCGACTAGCATGAAAGAAAGAGTAGAGACGGAGAACGAGAGCAGAGACGTGAGAGGAGGAGATGAGGAGAAGTAGAGAGAGTAAGAGGAGAGTAGAGAGAGAACGAGACAGACAGACCAGATTCAGACAGACCGACAGACAGAGTCAGACAGATAGAACTGAAAACCTGATAAATAATTACTGTAATGATGAAATACAGTAGTTGTGACACAATCCTGCCATTAGCAATATACCGCAAATACGTGCCGGGTTCACTAGACTCTTGTGTAAGTGGGTTACAAGCGTGGGCATATTCTGACTCTCGGGTGGGTCCCATTGCTCCCCGGGTCGGTAATGCAGCTGCCACACTGGCAAGCTTTTGGGGTTTTCTAATGACCTGCTTTGACTCCAAAGGCTCCCATCATTGTGCGCCAAAATTTCATCCTGAAAATGAGCACAGAGACATACTAATATTTCTAATAGTTACGAGCTCCTCATTAAGACTCAGAGAAGAATGACGGATCAAGTTGTTTAAATATACCGCGAGTTATATACGCACGAACACAGAATCTAGAGAGGTGTTAGAAAGCCTAGATCATACTAAGGGTCTGGTCCCTGTATAGAAACGGACGAAGTTTTACACACAAGACTTCTTTGCAAATCTTGTAGACGTGCTCTTTTTTCAAATTATTCACAATTGGGAAGTGAAGCATGTGATCATGTACATAAACAAAATTAAATTTCTTCACACGAGTGACAGCATGAAACCTTATCAACATACATTCAATTGTGTATAGGTAGACATAAGTCTGCTATCTTTACAGAAAAAGTTAAATCTTTTCGGATGTTTTTCTCACTATATTCATTCTAATAAAGTTATGCTGCTTTGTACGTAATTACAACGATTGAAAGCAAAAAGATACAAAATGTTTCTAAATATTTATGAATTACCAACCTATCTGAAACATACAAAGTCGCCTGAGATGTAGACATGTGCTAGTAACTGTCATTTATTGTTTTTGCCGATGTATACACATAGCCGTTTTCTTCGCTTTGTGAAGCAATAGTATACGACTTCCCAAAAATTTAAAAATACCACAACAAATATAACTAACTAAATGTGAGTATTTCGACCAGAGTGGTTAGTTTCTTAAATAATGCTCAGAAGCGTATAGATACTTCCGCAATACTTTTATAGATGGCTCGTTTATAGATAGGTAAACGGTTCGGAATCGAGTGAGGACTATAATTTATAACCACAGTGGGTAGATTATGAGTTAGTCGAACTACGGAGAAACATCTCTTATGGATCGTCGCAGATGATTGCGGATTGGTTGGTTTCTAGCGAAAATTACATACGTTTCTCTTAAGCATTTGATTAATGAATGAGCGATTGTTGAAGGCGGTTGACACGATCCATCTAACGTGAAACTAATATCTCTTTTTAAACGCTACTCTTTATTTGTGATGACATTTTAGTCGCTGCACTAAGCATTTTTGTGTTTGTGGCGAAGAGCCGCACAAATTGTAGCATTGTGAAAGCGTGCTCTGCTCTTTGTTTTTCACCTTGTTACTTCGCTATTTGTTGAAGTGTCATATCCAATCCAATTTACTCGATTCTGACGACACTTATTCATTTTCGTGTATCGTCATAACACTAAGACAGAATTTTCTCAAAGATTATATGTAAACTCAAAAGATTACATTTGAACTACTTCTAACTCCATCCTTTAATTCACATGTCAATATACATCTACATTTGAGTGGAAAATGAGATATTGAATCAAAAAAAATAAAAATACTATGATTTATTGCTTACTTTTCGACAGACAAACATAACATGACAAGGCTCAAGTTGTTTCAATTTGTAGTAGTGTGATTTTGTGAATAAGTAGGTCAGGTACCCAGGGTTTTCGCAGTATTATTGCCGATGAATCTATCAAAGAGAGAGTATAGGCTCTAGAGAGTGCAAAAGGTATGAATCATCAGTGAACGAAAAAACTACAATTATCTTGGCATCATAATACAACTCTTATCTTTTTCAAAACACAAAGGAAATAATGGACTGGTTTTTTTTTAAAAAGAAGAAAGTGCGCTTATAGTGTGCACTTTAAGATTTAGTACTAATATAGAGAGATTATCTATCATAGAACCTTATAATATACAACATGAGCGATAGCCGTAGAGTCTTGAGCTTAAAGTTTAGTCGTTGACCTTAGAGCAAAAAGTTTATTCTAACAAAAGTAATTTCCTTTATGTGATGCGAAAGAATAAATAATAAATTTCTTGTTGCACTATTTAATTGCAACACACTTATTGGGATATAAGGCTATAAACAGTCTATTTATATAAAATCTAAGATAATGTTGTTCCGTTCTATTCGACACGAATTAGCTCCCGCCTACCACGTGAGAGTCTTATATTGACGAGAGAATAAATAATCAATAAAGTCAGTGGTGTCAATTGCATATTCGTTGAGATCTGTGTGGGCAAAATTATTGTCTGATTCAGTAACCTTAGAATTTGTTAGTCGAAAACGATGTAGTACGAGATCACATTTTGGCAGAGAATAACATTGAACGGTGAAACAGAAACCATTTACTGATTTTTCTTCTACATGTTCACAGAAGGGCTAACTGCTCTGTCAAAAAAATCATCAGGACCATTCGAACGAACGTGTCGACTTTACCTGCATATATACTAGAATGCACAATAAGAGAATGACGGAACAGGTTATCATCGAACTATGGCGCCCCCATACGCCATTTTCATGGAGCGGGGGCAATAAAATCGCCGAGGACATTATAAAAATATTATTAGTTACATGAGACTAACTTCTCTAGTCGCAAGGTTTATTACAAGTCAATATGTATCACTGGATGATGACATAGGAGTAACAGAATTGAACATATTCAGTGAGTTGTTGAGGCATCAGAATATCAAAAACTACGCCGTGTCCCCACCTATACGGCTTAGACTTCCGAACTAAAACGGTTTAACCAGTACCGATCTGTCAATCGCCATAGAGTCCATGCGGTAAGAACGACCTTTTTATCTATCAATTAAGGAGTAAACAGCTTCCTAGAAAGTGCAAAGCTGCCAAGTCGACCAATAGTCTTTGAATACACTTCGCGCTAAAAGACATAGATGAGGACCAAAGAGATCTGCCATGGTTACTGATGGTAGTTGTCAACCAAAAAAATCTGGTCTGTCCTCCCTTTAGCAAGAGACTTGTCGATCCTCAAGAAGGTCATATGAATGCTCTTCATTTTGATCTTATTCTTACTCTCTTCTTACTTTTACTATTTCCAAACCCCTAAATGTTCCCAGTTTTGTTGGACATTAGATCTTAGAACATTCGACCATCCCGAACCTGTGGGTGCTTTCTATTGTTTTGTGCATTTTTGAATGATTCTCCATCCGCCTTTTGTGGTAGGAGGAATGGCGAGGCTGGGTCTGGTCTAACATCATCTGCCTGACAGGCAATTAACTTGACATCCGGCAGCGACTTTCACGTGTAAGCCCATGACGTGTATGGGAAATTCGTTTGTAACTTATGCGTGATGAGGTTTATAAGTATAGAACCATAGTGGCCGATGGTCGGGTTTCTTGAACAACTGTAAAACAGATTGTTTAGTGACAATGAAATAGGTTATGTATAATGATATATACTCTCGCGTACTATCTCATTTATGCGTACAGTACAGCCTAGTATCTGGTGTTAAAGAGGAGCAACACACTACGTGTCAGTACGATCAGGATGGCGCAATGTCAAGATAAAAGTTTCGATTGTTGGTGGGGCAAATAGGCTAATCATTCATTCGTGTTAAAACGATTCTTAGATAATTTTTGATGTGATGCTTGTAATAGTGAGATTAGGTTGTTGATCTAGATAAGTTTAAAATATCTATATTCGAGTGTTCTGGGCATAATCTTTAATTTTATTATATGTAACTTGAGCTTTAAAAAATTGTTTGTGTTAACAGAGTATCGGAAGTAGTAATTAAGTCTTTCCTTGTCTATACAAAATGAAACTTTGCCCCTCAGTCAGGTATTTTTATGACACACGGTAAGATTAGACAACTATTAAACAGACCGTTCGGTTCTCTCTTCGGCTAACAGAATTACATTACTGTTTCTAGTTCGGTTGTATACTATAAAGCTGTGGCTAGAGCCCTCACTTAGAACTGGCTTCCTTTAAAAAAGTCTAACACCTCTCATAAATCAAAAAGAAAGAGCAGTAATGAAGTTTATTAGTGTTCTAAATGGGCTTACTAATTTAAATGTTTGTCCCTCCTCAAAATGCGTTAGAGTCTCAGCTGATCTATCACATGAATCCAAGTCATTTGGTAATTTTCCCATTCAGTTTGTGTGAGACAGTAGATTGATGTTTGTGACTTAATCTACCTGAGAAAGACTGTATGTAGTATATTGTTGTAATAGCAAAAATCGATTGGAACAAAGCTGGACTACACAATTCGTCTATCTAGCAGAATGCTAAATAATTTGCAAACATACAAGCAAACAACACATTGCCCAGACAAACTGCAAAAATGAAACGTAGCATAAAACCCCCGTGTAAAGATTCCGACAGAAATTTAGATTGTGGTGGACGAGGTCGATCATTAACAGTTGTAGAAGTACTACTCAGTCCCTGCTAGGTGTGAGCGTAATATATGGCTAATCCCGAACTACTTGATCAATAGACGACTGGGGCAGATTGCAGAACAATATGCATCGTTCATTGGATGCAATACTCCTCGAGGAGGCATGCATAAGGACCCTCTAACAAGAAGCAACGTGAATCGGCATGCTAGCCCATATGGGAGAAGGATTAATCGTCAGTGAATTGTTCGCTCTCGGTTTTACATGGACGCATACAGGAATATAAGCTTTTTTTAATAGCTGACAGTGACCTTGACCTTTGACCTTAAAACAATGGCATCTTCGTCTCAGTCATGTTAATCAACTGTACCAAGTTGTAAGATCGCGGGTCTTGTGGTTTCTCTGTAATCCCCGCCTACAATGTTTTCCTACTATGACACTACAAACCTTAGCTTGGACCTACGGGATCCTTTGAAAAACATAATGGGAACTTCCTTTCATCATGGTGATCAATCTGTACCAACGTTGCAAGATCCGGAAGAGACAGTTAGCCCTACAAGCAACGGCCCGGACGAGACAGACAACAGACGGCATGGACGCGCTATACCATAATAGTCCGTTTTCGACAGGTAAAAAGTGAG
>CAJDSM010073412.1:408-11443 GCA_903981925.1 Ostrea lurida
TCATTCATGCAATTACAGTGTTGATACGACCAGTCGGATTTGATGGCCCAAACTTTAGCACGAGAAAGTTTGACATGCGAGTATCTCAGGCACACAGGAAATGTCTTCATGTCTGAAAGATCAACGGAAAGATAAGTAAAAAGCTGCGAGAACATATCTGCCTATCATGAGAATTGCCCTCGAAGGATTAAATAAAATCTTAAGAATGGCGTAAATTTAATCCAAAAATCGTTCAAAATATAGGAAACCCTGTTCCGTTCAAATTTCCTCCAACGCCAATGCTGCCTAACTTTCACAGCTTGCATATACCTCCAGTGCAAATCGGGGAGAGAAGCAGATCTCTTTTGACCTTCCTGACTGGGATGGTTTGAGAAAACGGAAAAATACTACCGGAAAAAACACTTCACCAGCCTGACCATCTCTAAAATATTACAATGCAACTGCCAAACAACTGCACACAAAACATGCACTTGTAGGAAATCTGGACAGATGTCTGTTGCATGTGAGAGTGTCGTCGGAGCAGGCAGTAACTTCTCATAATCACCCATAGAGACATACAAACTTCAATTATTGATGATAAGAATCTCAAATACTTATATTATTACAAGCCTGTAAGGTATTGTTAACGCACTCGAAACTAAAACCATGAATTACTGTTTATATCCGATTCGGCATTATGCGTATAATATTTACTTTAGTATGAATTTATAATCAGCAGATGATGGAACACTAACATTACACCGTACATATACATGAACTTTCATTTGTACTAGGTAATTTACATTGATGAGAAAAGCACCATAAAGTCATTAACGTTGATTAATTTAATGATTTTCTAAGCTTATATATAACAAAAAATTCACATTTCTATTCTTTATTCTAAAGTGTTTTTACATACCAATTTATGTAGAAATCACTCCCCAATCACTGCGATCATTGCAAATATTCAAAATTCATCAATTATCATAAATTTTACAAATTAATGTTTACCAAAAAATCAAGCATAGATTGACAATTATGGGTACTAAAGTACAATATAGTCGTTACGACTATCTGAAAATATTAATGTTGAAAATAAGAAAGATCGGGAACAGCATTTTTCCAGTTTTTAGCGGTTTTTTTTTAAAAATTCAACTTTATAAAAAGCCATCGTGCACAGATCAGCTCTGTTTTAACAATAGAAGTATCTTATTGCCAAAACATGAATACAAAATTACTGTGTGCAATCTTATGTCTGACAAAATTACCTATTTACCTGCCAATTTTCAATTTCTTTCAGATTGATTTTATTTGGTGAGGGAAACAAACCCTTTCACTCATTATCCCGTTCTCGGACAGACAGAGAGCTACGCTCTCCCCATCATAGTGGAGCATGTAGAAAACGCGCACAATCTACAACCGACCTGCTGCATACTGTCCCATTATCAGCCACTTCACAGTCTTAATAAAATATTGCCTTTGAAAACGTTTGTGAACAGTCAATGAATGAGAGAGGTTCACGCCTAACCAACAGGATCAAGGGCGTGAAATACATCGAAGACCACTTCAGAAATTTTGAACCAAAAGACCACTTAGATCATCTGAAATCATTGGCCCGAGTCCAAGTCAAACGTTATTCCTGCTTCTTGACCACGTAACTCATAGTCGCTAAATGTCCAGCAGATTACAACTATACCACCCACTTGCTATACCTGAACATGGCTTGCGAGGCCCACAGATCTCTCAATTAAACACTGTGGAAATCCAAACCGATGTTTGTCCACTTTTAACATTAATTATTGCCTCTTTTCGCTTGAGCAATTTCGTATTATTATACCACTTTCAGCGAATACGACTATATAATCCAATCATCGGAGAAGATTACCAGCCCACACCAAACAGTTACCGGATGCAATTCTTCCATCGGAGCTCAAAGACGGGGCCCTGCAGTAGTTTAGAAATTTTCTCGGAATCTAGTATTACACTACACAAAAAATATTATCTAAAGACTTTCCTTCCAAAAAGACTACCTTAATTATCTATCCAACAATCTTGATAACGATAACTGACTATAAGACATTACCAGCAATATTTATTTACAAATCAATTTATTATATATAAAGAGCAATATCAAGGTATTAAACGAAATAATCCCCCCAAAAACATGTATACAAGTTCAGCTTTAGGCAACACCGAACCTTCCGAAAAAGCGCCATGTAGATAAATCCTCTGCCTGACCGCCAACATCCCGCCAGAGCCTTAGTCGAAATATAATAACGGGTTACCCGTCAACAAATAATATTTAAAGATCAGTTAACAAAGTGATATAAAACAAGTCCAACATACATCAACTCAGTGTAGACTTAGTGAACTTGTAATTCGAAACAAGTTCATTATACGACAGTAGAATTGCAAATGACTAATACGAATTCGTTAAAACCCTGTAACATTCAACTTTGCTTAAACGATATTCTAGTAACCCTGACAAATACAAAAGGGCGAAGTAAACATTTGCCAAACCTATCATAATCCAAAAAAAACATATACAAAATCTGATAGGGCAACAGATCCTCGACAAAACAAGGAGCGATCAAGTGCCAGAGAGAAACGCATCCTCTGCTGACCGTACACCCCGCCGTGAGCCCTAGTCGAAATAAATAAACGGGATTACCCGTATCAAATCTGTAAGAAATGACAGTCTAAAAAGGTATGAAACCAAATCCAGTCAACATATACTTATTAAATTGTAATCGCAAACCAAGTCATTAATAGCGAGCCGTATAATTTCGAAAGAGGACTTTAATACGAGATTCTATATATAACATCGTATCATGTTTACATAAAGTACTTGTTATAATATAACATAAAAATTATTTATGCCTTCCTCCTTCATTTACAACACAAACACCGACTGAAATTCGAAAAATTTACCAATACTGAGATAAAATTTAAGAAAGAATACAAACATGGTATAACAAAATACATGTATTCATAAAACAGTATACAAACATGTAATAAAAAACATGTATAACAAAATTACATAAAATCAATACAAACAATATTAACAAAATACATTAAATTACAATAACAAACATGTATAACAATCATTAAAACATAAATACATTATAACAATAACATGTAAATACAAATACAACATACAAAACCTATAAAGTACAAAATAAAAAAGTAGTATGAACTAAAAATATTCAAGTACAACAAATACAAGTAATTATGTAAAAACCACCAACTTGAAATTATATATATCATTATTATATATCATAACATATCAGTATTGCATTTATACGAGTTACATTAATAATGATTCATCTGCAAATAATTTACATAAGATTTCATATCTTTACACGTCGTTCATAGATGAAAAATAGCAAAGGACCAAGGACTGCCCCTGTGGACACCATATATCCTATTCTAACAATCTACAAGATGACAGTATACTATATACAAGAATCTTAGTTCTGATCATAAGTAACTTTGAAACATTAAAGTAAATCCACCCACAGATAACATGCATTTTATTAAAAATCAATTATCATTTCTACTCTTCAAACTTAAACGCAGATCACAAAAAGTACAACAATATTTTCTTCATGGATCTATACTTTCACAATTGCTATATGTTTCAGTAATGACCTGGCAAAAAATCACGCTTGACATTGGAAAATCACATTAATACAGAACGGATCTTTATTCACAGCATCAAACATACATTATATATAATTATCATTACTATCACAGTATTTCTATAGAATAACAATTATCATCTAGTTAAACTTTATTCTAATAGTTGCCTTGTCTACCCCCCCCCTTTTTTTTTTTTTGTTTGTTTAATGCTGTGTGAGAATGTCTAATATTCTTTCATTATGTAAATCAAACAGAGTTATCCTTACGACATTAATTAGTTTCTCGAATCGGTCTCTTTATATTCCATATCATACGCCGATTTAAGCACCAACTTGTTGAGTTCAAAGTGAAAGACAAGAATCGTCGAGATTCATTATCTTTTGTGTAAATTAGGTCTATGAGAGTTCGCCCCGGAATTCTTGATCTCGTACCTTGTAGCTGATCTTGATTCTGTGACGAGTGCAAATCACATATCATATGTAAATGATTTGTTGACATGGATCAATTACATCGCCAACATTCTGATTCCGGATAATTCGCAACTTTTATCTAAAGACCAGGAAAATTTCCCCACAATTTGGTGGACAACATAAAAGGACATTTCTAACCAAAATAATTCACAATTATAGAGCGGGTTTCACCGTTGGAATCCATTCTTTACGGCTCGTGTTATTCTTGAGAAAATAGACACGCCTCCGTACGAGTCTCGATCATTACGAAAAATACAATAAATCTATTTAGAGATAGGTCATTAATCGAAATTTATCGTCCAGTGTGTTTTTAGTAAACAAAAATATCATAATCGATTACAATGACATTAAATGAGTCAGTTTTTCTATATTCGAATGTTCAGATGAAAATGTCAATATATATATTTCTGCAGTGGGCACAATGATTCTATTTTGCCTGATTTAAATCAAAGTTAAAAGTGCATGAAAAATGGAGATGCGTGGCAGAATACGAACTCATAAAGATAATTTAATAAAATTAATTTCTAGTTATAATTTATAAATCATAATATCATGAATTTAAAAGACCAAACAATGATGAAACAACTACACACCCACACACAGAATAGAAATTTCCTGTTGCGCTCTGTATTGTTCAATACAATTACCAGTTTTTGATTTGAATGAATAATATTATAGCCGCAAAAAGAAAGTTGTAAACAGTGACTCATTCATATAAATCCAACAGACAAAAAAAGCAAAACATATATGTCACAGAAATGAATCAGAAGCCTTCAATTGACTTGATAAACAAATAGTTAATTTCTCAAAAGACAAAATGAGCCCATCTCTAATGGAATTAGGCAAAGATCTAAGAATGGATGAAAAATCTTATTTATTAATTTAAAAAACAAAGGCATTTAGACGGCTAGTGATTCAGCGCGTCGCGCGTCAGTCATGATAATTTTAAATATATTTTGCCGTGTAAGAAAACTTCATATGAGCTTGATTTATCAAGCTTTTTAGGTTTATCGCTTGTTATTTTACAGAAGCAGTTACGCAAACGATGCCCAATCAAAAGTTGAGGCTCAACCCTGGGATCCGGGGTAGAATAGGTCCTCACATCCCCTTGCGTTCGTAAGAGCACTGAATGGGCGGTCATTCGGATGAACCGAAAAAAACCGAGTCCCGTGTCGCGATAATAAACCCTCCTCTCAAAGGCCTTGAGTGCCGAGCATAAGCCTAAATTTTGCAGCCCTTCACCGGCATTGTAACGTCTCCCTATGAGAAAATTCTCGGTGGACGTAAAACAATAAATAATCAATCAATCAGCATTTTTCAAAGTCAACAAACTACCATCTAATTACGATCTATATTCGCCTTAAAGCGTTTATATTTATTATATAAATGGCAATTATTGCGAAATACATACTTATGACAAATAATATAAGGATGAGCCAGTGTCTTTTATCGATCAATCAGTCGTCAGATTTTTTCACTTAAGCTAATTATTTATATTCAAATGTTCGTGTTATTTATTCCTTCAATAACTACCGTAAATACTCTCCCAAAGCCCACTTGAACCCCTTTTCGCTCCTTAACATAAATGTCACACCAATTAAATCGATGCCTAATATGGATCCTGATATACATGAATGTAGAAATAAGCCGATAAAATGCCAGTATCTGTAATATATGGTCTTGATTAAACCAGCTTAGGGGTCTCAACCAACTTGGGTACAGGCTATTTTCAATTAAATATTCAATATTTTTGAAACCATACCTGTTCATAATTTCCCTGAAAATTCCGACCCAATCATATATTTCATGACAAAATTGTGACCTGTTCATGTATGGTTGCTGCCCGCAATAATGCATATTTTATATTGTATGATTATTATTATGTTTACTCTCATCGAGAATATTTACTCATATGAGCGTCACCAATCCGGTGAAGGGCTGCCAAATTTTCCTTAGCGGCACTCAGGTCTTAGGCAGGGAGGATTTTTATCCCACACCTGCTGTTAAACGGGGCCTCGGTTCCCGTCTCACCGAATGACCGCCACATTCATCGCCTCTTATGACACTCACAGGGGATCTGAAGGCCTATCTAACCCGGATCCCCACGAGTGTTAATATTAAAAATGCTCGGTTGTATTATAGTTACATCAAGCGAAAAAATTGTCTACCCATGATATAATAGATTGATGAAAGTCGATCCCTTATCGAAATAAAAGTAAACCGATTACCCTAGTCAAATCTAGTAGGAAAACATATATCTTAACAAAGGCATAAACAAAATCAGTCGAACATATGTACTTAAGTGATAATTTTAATCGCAAACAAGTCATTATAAGCATAGTAAGATCTCAAATAACTTTAAACGAATTCGTTATAACCCTTCCAGCATCAACTTTTTAGAGTGGCCTCGCTTAAAAAGTTCTCAACCATAGCAGCCCTTGCGTATCGATAATCAAACTGAAATAAGCAATCGTCAACTTTCCCTTTCTAGTATAATATACCACATCACCTGCCTATATGCATCCTTGGTTGTACAATTAATAGAAGACTGTATTTATCAAATATTGATTATGTAAATCTTCTCTGTACCCAAAATAGAATCCACTAATTATTGAAAACAATCAACAGTAACACTTGGCCAGATTAATTCTCCTTGACCGATTGTTGTGGAAAATAATTTGCAGCGACAACGAAAACGCCAAAGATAACGAACATGACAATCTAATGAACACAAGAATATCATTAATACCGGAAGGAATAACAACGACCTTTAATGAATCCAAAGAATTAGTTAATTGTTATTGGTATCGAACAATTTGTATTCGAATGACAATGTAATATGTGATTATGAACAGACATTCAGATACAGATAGCGATTATACGATTAAAGTTGCCGAGATTGATGTCTGTATTCCTACAGATTATTGTCTAATAGTAATAAAATTTAATCGCAAACAAACATAGGACGTGTGTTATAATATTGCCACACCTATTCTGAATTAACAATCTATTCCAAAACAATTTATGCTAATATGATCAGCTAAATTAACAATAGGTACCAATGCTCACTAGTGATACCCTAGCTCTAACATAGTATAAACTGCTCAATATAGTCGTACATAAATAAAGTCTCGGCAATCAGGAATAAAATGCCTGATGAATCTAAAAAAAAAACAGATTCTGTGGAGCTACGCTCACTGAGATACCCCCGCCTAATACATGTAATTATACTGGCTACCTAGAGAATGATATCTTTGCTAAGTATAAACAGTAGTTACATGCAAGTCTGAATTAGTAAGGCATATGACTCCTAAATGAAAAGATATACCAAATATCAGGGCTTAACACGTCAGAGAAAAATGCGACAAAAATATTGATCCCACAATACGACTCAAAATATTGACAATCGGCAACAGGAATTGCAGGAAGGTCTGAATTCCGTAAACACGTATGACCCCTAGAGAAATCATACACCAAATATCCAATGGTCTTAACAGTTTCAGAAAAAAGTGCGACGAAAAAAATTATTCACAATTAAGACTCAAAAATTTTAAACTATGTCGGTGAACAGAATTGACATGCGAAAAGCTGAATTCGGTAACTGATTGGACCCCTAAATGAAGTCATACACCAAATATACATGCGCCTTATATGCAGTTTCAGAGAAAAGCGCACAAAAATATTTATTTCACATGAAGACTCCAAAATTTTAAAGAAGTGTTGAACAGGAAGTACATCGAAAGCCCTGAATTTCGTTAGCCTGTATGGACCCCTAAATGAATCATACACCAAATTAATAGGGCTGTGATATGGAGTTCAGAGAAAATGCGACGAAAAATATTTATTCACATGAAGACTCCAAAATTTTAAAAATTCTTGTAAACAGAAGTTGACATGCGAAAGGCCTGAATTCGGTAAGCGCTAAATGGGACCCCTAGATGAATCAACACCAAATATGGATGACTGTGATATGCCATTTCAGAGAAAAGTGCGAAAAATATTTGTTTCGACGGACAGACAGATGAAAAACACTATACCCCCCCCCTCTTTCGGAGCGGGTATAAAAATCATCCCGTAACACACATACTTTAAAGCTTCATGCAAAATTAGTAGCTCGATTATATAAGAAAAATAACGAACAGTGATTAATCGTAAGTATAAACTGCTGTATATGAAATTTCAAATTCTCAGCAAACAGGAAGTAATTCTATGAATCTAAAATGCATCCCACAAAACCTATAAAGCTCATCAAAATAGAGCCTGTGAACATAGCTGCAGAAATTGTTACTAAAATTTATGCAAATGTGACGTCCCATATGAATAAATATTCTCAGGACGTAAACAAAATAATGCAATCAATCAATTTACGTTTTACGTCCCACTCGAGAAATAGTTCACTCATATAGGACGCCAACACTGCCAGTGAAGCCCAAAATTTAGCCTATGCTCGCACTCAAGCTTGAGCAGTGAGGGACTTTTCGTACCACACCTTCTGTGACACGGACCTCGTTTTTCCGTCTCATCGAATGACCGCCCCATTATTCGCCTCGTACGACACGCAAGGGATGTTGACCTATTCTAACCCGATCCCACGGTCGTTTATATTATAACAAAAATACTACACGACTGAGTACAGTTACACAGAAAATACTGGTCTGCTACCACTTTCACACCACTTTCATTTTGTGAGTTAAACAGATTAGAAATATGAAATTATTTTGCTTTTCTATTGTGTTGATTTCTGCATAATATTGATGTTAGGTGAAATTTTACAATGAAAGAATGGGGTATAGGTCTTGAGATTTTAGTCAGAAAAGTAAACGGTCAAGGTGTGTATTTTTTGTTATATAAGGTGTTATTCTAAATATTTCAAGGAAGAAAACAATACTTTTAAACAAAATTTTGTCGAGTAGGAACCTACCTTAAAGGTCTTTTTAGGGTCAAAACAATGATATTGGAGACTTTCAGGGGCAGTAATTGGGTCCTTGGATCCCTTCGGTTAATCTCCCACTGCAAGGGTGTTATAAAGTTAATGAATCACTAAAGGTTTTGTGTCTCTATGCCTTTTGGTTCAGTTGGAGTAGCGCTAACAAGCTTTTTGACGCTAGTTATTGTAATTCGGAAAAGATCAAAGCTCAGAATTTCAATTAATTAAGCTGAAAGCAGTTTATATGATAATACTTTTGCTTATAATGTTTCAAGGATATCCCCTGCAGGACAGACGGTATGAAAAATGCAATGGTATTTTTTTCCTCCACGACCAATGGGAACTCGCGTAACCACTAGTAACAAAGCCTTGTTCATACACGAGATTGTTGTCGGGTGGAACTCTCGGACAGAGAGGCGACACTCAATTCCCACTAGAACAAACCAGACGACACAATCCCCGCAGCGGCGGGACCACGCTCAGTTACTGTCACAGCATCTGGCCAGCACAAAGCATACTTGTCAGGTGCTTTCGGAACAGCCTCCTCAGCGAACAGATAAGCCACCGCCTCAACTATGGCTGGTGCATCTATAACAATCAGACTGTGCTCACCAGCAACAGTCTCCACCAAAGCCTACATTCTCTCGCTCTCGCATGGAATGTCCACACAGACCTCATCACAAGCCTCCATGCAAAAACTGATCTCCGCCTGGAACAATCCAGACTCCCCAACACAACACTGGAGTGCAACCTCACCTCCAATCTCGTCCTCGGCATCCGAGAACTGGCCAACTTCCACGTTATGTTCAGCCGGGATACGTGCGATACCCATCACACCGTCCAGCATTTCAGACCCTGCCCCAACCAGACATGCCATGCCAGATGCCTCGACCTCAGTGAACAAACTGCCGCCAACTGGTACCGACTGCTCACTGCACCAGCACCCACCATACCTACATCCAAATCCTCAAACATGGTGGACAGATCAATATTCAGAGTACTGCGTGCCTCAACAGTTGTGTCAAAGTCAACATTCAGAGAATGCCCAGAGTTACCCCGAGAAGTAATACCATTTAGGCAACCAACACTATCTGTTGTGCACACTAGCCAACTACCCTTATGACCAACACCAGCCTCAGTGCCATCTATCCTACCACACAACTTCTCATCTGTCTCAGGTAGCATCCCGGTCTGTGCCGACCCCGTGTTCCCGACCAATAAATCACTTCCGGTCAACTGAACACCTACACCTGTCGACCATAAACCACCTCCACTGCCTACCCCTGACAAACTACCACTCTGCTTAACTGGCGTCTCTACCCCACGACACACACTGTCAACACCTGATACTGCAGCACTGGAGCCATTTAAGGGTTTACGGAGCACTTGCCCCGACCTAATTTGAACTCCAGCCCTTGAATACGAATCAGCTGATATGCACCGACTGTCCCTACCATCAGACTTACAGCCCTCTATACTGACATGTCTAACCAATGGAGATCTCGACCTAGTCCTGCCATGACATTTCGTCACCTGTCTGACTGGTGATCGACCAAAAAAACACCTGCCATACTATATATAAATCAACTACGTACAATTGATGCACCAGATGCGCATTTCAACAAATTATGTCTCTTCAGTATGCTCAAAACCAAATGTTGAATCCAAACATGAAAAGTAAACTTTATAAAGTAACAATGTAGGTCCAAAGACTGAGCCAAATACTCGAAGAATCAGACTTGCCTGAGGAGATAATCCTTAATTTGATATGAATTCTAATTACTATTGCAATTAAATACACATCCATTTCAAGCTAGTAACATAGTACATAGCAACTGCTGTAGAGACCCTCGTGACAAACATCCACAGCAGAGGTCTCGACCCATTGTCCATATCTATCTCACTTAGATGGGACCCTAGCAACTGAGATGTATCAACTGACTGCCCCTGGAAAGATTACTGGTGGCTTCGGTCTCCGGAGGAATATCCGCATGTGCGGACAGGCATGTGCTGGGAG
>CAJDSM010073414.1:0-10464 GCA_903981925.1 Ostrea lurida
AAAAAAAAAATATTAAAAAAAATTGAGAAATTGTATTAATTTTTCGACGGTGAAACCATGCTTCTTGAGAGGTGCATAAACGAATCTGAAATAAAATATTGATGTATTGAACCTCCTTAATATATTTCGATGTAATATAAACACGTTTGGTTACATAAAAGCCAATTTCATTTGTATGGAACTTGGAAATCGATTACAAATGTAATAGGAAGGGAGAGAATGAGAAATAGTGGCTGGACCGGGAATCGAACCGTGGACCCCTGCATCACTAAATCAGGTGGTCTAACCACTGAGCTATCCACGGTCCGTATAGCCGTAACTACTACATTCCTCCCTCCTTAAGTGTCTTCCGTCAAGAAGACAAATAACCCAGTTTTACCCCCCTGGCAGACTTTCACCTGCAATTCCAGGGGCTGTCAACGGCACCACTACATGTACTACACAAATAATGCTAATTGTAAAAGCTTCCTCTCATTTACCAAGAGGCGCAAATAGTAAGCTACATTGTAAATTGAATAGTTAATAAGCACTTGCATTGCACACAGTAAAATTTATTTATATTATTTCCTCCATCTACTAGAGAGGCATATATGTGAAAGCATTTAGCCAATCAAAATCAGTTGAACGTGCGCGCACTGCCTGGTTAGCAACTTTCCCCACGCCAATTCGTCCAGCGTATTATGATGTACATTCTGTATAATTTTCTAAATCAATTCCTTGAAAAACAACGAACTCGAAGAAATTTTAAGTAGTAGTCAATCACACTTTAACGCACGTGTATCCGCGATATCAGCAATCTTAACAACGCCAATTAGTGAAGTGTCCTAATATAAATTGGTGACGTTAACATTGTGTTAAACGTAATCATATTTTTAAAAAATGCAAAGTCGGGTGTAGGGCAACATGGACCTCCGACAAAAGCGAAGGCAGGATCAGGTGTCATGGAGGAGTAAGCATCCTCTGCTGATCGGTCACACCCGCCGTGAGCCCTTAGTCGAAATTAAGTAAACGGGATTACCCGTAGTCAAATCTAGTATGAAAATGACAATCTAACATATGGTATGAAACAAATCAGACAACATATGACTTAGTGATAATTTGTACTCGCAAACAAGGTCATTATAGCGACCGTAGAATTTGCGAAAGGATGACTTTAAACGAGATTCGTTATAACACTGCAACATGAACTTTTTCGTTAGTACATGTAGTTGGCCTCGCTTTAAAAGTTCTCATATGCATACATAATATTTACTACATAATATGTACCTATATCACAACATTCAGAAAATTTCAATTAAAAAAATCTATCCTAGAAATATGAGTATCATCCAATCAAATTTCGAGCACGTGCATGCGCGTGGTTGTGAGCAATTTGGCCATACCGATATGTTACATTAATATTTCTTGGTAAATAACTACAAATATATTTGAAAGGTTTTCAATGAAAAAAACAAAAACCAAGGTAGATCTATAAGAGCTTGATAAAGTGGGGGCATATCTCTTCACAATGATTATCTGCGCATTATCGATAAAGTCCAGACCCAGTTGCACGAAAGTTAGTTAGTTTAACTGACAGTTAACTTCATATTAACTAGTACATTATATAGCATTAACTAGAAGTTAACTGTCAGTTAAAATTAACTAACTTTTTGTGCAACTGGGTCCTGTACTTATAATGTCATTGGCTTTTTGACCCCAAAATCAATAGGATTCTTCTAGGACTGTCGCAGTTCCAAATTGTTTTGGATCGTCGATTCAGGATATTTTAATTCGGGTTCGAGTATTACGGTTTGGATCAAAAACCTTAATTTGTGTTACAATACAATAACTTGCAGATATGGACTCTGATAGTTAGACTTATACATAAATGTATACTAGAAACATCATTGCCACTTCTACTCGCTTCCATTCCATTCTTTTAATGTAAATATCTTATCATTGATGGTCCCGCTGCTGTGGCTTATTTTAGATAAGTCTATTTTGTCCACAATGACAACAATTAATAAATCAAACGAAATTTAGATTCTGACGCCATCTTGTTTCTAATGCACACACCGACCCGAAACGGAACTGAATCTAACCCTAAAAACACGACCCACGGTTTTCGGGTGCCCTTGGCACCCCTACGTTCTTTCTCTAACTACGTGATGTTTAGTGTGACCTTCAGCGTGTCTATTAGCTTTTCTATGAAGTCACGTAGTGACCTTTGACCTCAAAATAAATAGTTATTCCTGTATTGGTAACAAAGCAACACATGAAATATCAAATTAACTGAGTAAAAAAAACTACATATAAAAAAATATGATCTTCAAAGTGTGGATCAGTGTTATTCACCTACTGGAGTTCAAAAAAGGAAGTATGGTCATTCGGATGAGACCACAAAAACCGAGGCCCCGTGTCACAGCAGGTGTGGCACGATAAAGATCCCTCCCTGCTCAAAGGCCCTGAGTGCCGAGCATAGGCCTAAATTTTGCAGCCCTTCACCGGCATTGGTGACGTCTCCGTATGAGTGAAATATTCTCGGTGGGACGTAAAACAATAAATAATCAATCAAAAAAGGAAGTCGAAAAACAACTTGCGCTAATGTGTTTTTATCTTACACTGTAGGCTGCATGGTGTTAATACTAGTATCATTCCATTTTTCACATTGATAAGAGAGTAATAGGTATCTAAATATTAGCCAATCTCAAAACACTCAACATGTTCTGAAATACCGCCATGGAAATTACTAAAACCTAAAGTAGATGTATCATTTTCTGAATATAAGAAATCTGAAATATATCCCGTTGTTTTCAAACAAAAATTCTTCGAATTAAACCAGGCCATTGAATTTTATACTGATGGATCAAAAGACCAAAACAAAGTCGCTGCCGCTGCAGTAATAGGACACGATTTGTTCTCTACAAGACTTCCAAACGAGGCAACAATTTATACAGCCGAAGCAAAGGCTATTGACCTTGCTTTTGAGTATATTAAATTTTCCAATGACAAACATTTTACCATATTTTCAGACTCCCTATCTTGTCTACAGTCAATAAGAAACCATCTTCGCTAGCCAAGGGTTTTCCGAAAACCCTTGGCTAGCGAAGATGCTAGCGGGGAGCGGAGTGGACCGAAAACCCTTGGCTAGCGAAGATGATAAGCAAAATGAACACCGACCATTAAGGTAAAATAGTTGAGTTCTGCTGGATTCCAAGTCACATTGGTATCCATGGCAACGACAAAGCGACAAAAGATGCATTTCAATACGATATTGTACACTATACAATTCCCTATACTGATCTAAAATACCTTATAAAACTATGTAAATTCTCTTTGTCAAATATATTGGGATTTCTGTGACACAAGTAAACTTTACTCTACTCAAAAAAAGTAAATATATCGAGTAACATCGTACTGAAACGCCAGGATGAAGTTATTATTTCACGGTTACGTATTGGTCATACTAAATTAACACATGATATTTTCTTAACAGAGAAGTTCAGCCTGAATGTATATCTTGTGACTGTCCATTAACTATACAACACACCCTTTTGGGATGTAGCGATTTTACGCCCACACGAAAAGCTTTTTTGATAATGTAAAAACAATGAAAGAACGTTTTACTAAAATTGACTGTCATATAATAATACAATTTATACAAGAATGTGATATTTACACAAAAATCTGAAATATTGTGTAATATAACTGCTGGTGTATGCAAATCTGTTTTTCTTTTAACCTTTTACACGTTTTTAACTTTTATGTCCGTCGTATGGGACGTTAAATGGTGCCCCGTGTCAAGGATCACAACCCCCTTGGCACGCAAAAGATCGTTTCCCCGACGTTCGAAAAAGAGTGGGCTCACTGAGGGCCGTCAGGGAAACTACAACACTCAAAAGCCAAACATTGCAGTCAGTTAACCGCCATGAAATGGCTGAAATATTGCCAAAATGGCGTAAAACATTAAATAATCAATCAATCATCAAAGAGTGCACGTGCGCATAATTAATTTTGATGATGTTATTACATTTGTTGCACTTCAGAAATACTGTTCCACTACATATTCCAGAAGTGGTGTCATCAGATGTAGATTACTCAAAAACTCTTAAAGAGCTTTAGAAACTTCAAGATTCAGGAGATTTTTCAAAATATATGACTGCATCAAAAAGTAATGATATTTCTCCACACTTTATACAATTCTTCACGACAAATTAAAATCTAGGCTTTTTCAGCATACTTGAATAATTGCTTTTTGAACAAAAACAAGCACATCAAAATACAACGTTGTCTGGTCGTTGGGAAACAAGATACATATAATTGTTAGAACCACTTCTGATTGCCCACACAAGTACTTTGAAGTAGATATGTAAGAGCAATGAACATTAAATTTCTTAAGATAATATTTTGTTAGTCTTTGGAGACAATGTCTTCCAACAATCTGTTGGTATTCCTATGGGCCACTAATTGTTGCCCCCTTATTAGCAGACAAATTATTTTTATATTATACGACGCAAAGAAATCCTTGTCTCCAAACACAAACTGTTACGGAATAAAAAACAAAAAACTTGCCGTTGTCCACTTCACTCCTTCACTAAGGTATATAGATGATGTCTTATCAATTAATAATCATAATTATGTCCATTTTGATATATCCTGGACGAACTCGAAATAAGGACACCCACAGGATAAATGCACAGAATCTGCTTCAACATATTTGGATATTTTACTTTAATATTGACTCTAATTGCAAATTTGGACAACTACAATATATCATTTGATAACGTGATGACATTTGACTTTGCAATCGTCGACGATTTTCACTTTTCTATGTAGTAATGCACCACTATCCCTGCTTATGGTGTGTATGTACTCAGTTCGCATTCAATACACAAGAGCATGCCATGCGTATGAGGACTTTTTTAAAGCGAGGGCCAACTCCTAACAAAAAAGTTGCACTGTTGCAGGGTCTATAACGAATCTCGTTTAGAGACATCCATTTCCGCAAATTCTACGGTCATTATAAGACATCTGTTTCGCCGATTACAAATTATTTCATTTAGTTCATAGTTGACTGATTTGCTTTCATACCCTTTGTTAATAGACTGATCATTTCCCGCTACTAGATTTGACGACGGTAAACCCCCGTTTACTTTGCTTTCGACTAAGAGCTCACGGCGGGTCGTGACCGTCAGCAGAGATGCTACTCCTCCACGTGCACCCGATCCCTGCTTCCTTTTATCGGAGGTCCGTGTTGCCCTACACTCGATTTTGTATATATGTTTTGGGGACTACTATTACGTTTAACACATTACTTCGCCAATTTATATTATATACTAGTAGTTCAAAATTTACAGTTCATGCTAGAGATAAGTACTTTTACTTAAATAGAGATTGTAATACGATGTGACATAGACCAATGTTGTTTTTAATCAAATTGATTAGATCGGGAAGTCATTAAAATCAAAATTAAGTACACTTGAAAAGTGAAGAACCTATGTCCCATTCTCTTTTAATTGGCTCTATTTTAGGATAGTAAAAATTTCCTTGTCACGAACATATTACATTAAACTAAGGAAACTGTATTCATTTTTATTGTACATTAAATTACGAAACAAGTCCATTTTATACATGGTTCAAAGTCGCAGTAAGGTACATGTAAAACCATAGCTATTGCAATGGCTTGAGAGAACTGATTTTGTTTGTTTCACACACACACACACGAGAGAGAGAGAGAGAGAGAGAGAGAGAGAGAGAGAGAGAGAGAGAGAGAGAGAGAGAGAGAGAGAGAGAGAGAGAGAGAGAGATGGATACTTACATGTGCAACCAGCGAGAACAAATCTCGCAGCAGCCCTTGGTCAGCACGCTATAATTTGGGCAACTTGCTTTCAAAGACAATGGTATTTTTGCCACGCTGTCATAAGCTATTATATACGGTCAAAATGGAAAAGGGATGCAGTCATTTGATTTTTCTTACTTCAAGAGGATTATACATGATATATATTGCATTTAATTTGAAATATTTTACATATACTTATTAGATAGATTTGCATCATTATATATTTACATTTCCATAGATTTTGCCTTTATTTTTAGCCGGGTACCATAGCGTAAGCTATGATCCGGCTATAGGCATGGCCTGCTATGCGCGTAGTAATCCGGAAGCGGTCCCAACAACCGCCAAAATAAACTTACACTCTTCGTAATCAATCCATCGTTATGTAGTTTGGTTTTCAATTGCTAAATTCATGATAACTCTTTATAATTTCAAACCAAGTTTTGATATTATGCAAAACAATTGAAAGCGAAGGGATTTTGTAGTAATATAAATCATATACGGTAACATTTTTTATGCACCAGATGCGCATTTCGACAAATTATGTCTCTTCAGTGATGCTCAAACCGAAATGTTGGAAATCCGAAACATGAAAGTAAAACTTTATAAAAGTGATCAATGTAGTGCCAAAAAGATTGGGGCCAAAAACTTCGAAGGATCAGAGCTATGCCTGAGGGAGATAATCCTTAATAATACTGTAATGTAGCGGACAGTTTAAAAGGAAAATTGTACTGTCTCTCTAGTAAGCTAGCGAGGCTTTTCTGGCAATGGTGTATAATTTCTATCTTGATCACGCACGTTAAGAAACGGCGAGCGTGGTTAGCACCTGGATTGGTGACCGCTATTGAGAATTTTTCACCCATATGGACACGTCACCATTGCCGGTGAAGGGCTGCAAAATTAGGACTATGCCTTTTTCAAGAGCAGGAAGAGATCTTTATCGAGCAACACTTACTATGAACACCGGGCATCGGTTTATGCGGACATATAATCAATCAAGTTATCTGCTTCTAACTATCAAAGTTTCCAGGGATATATGATTCACATCAATAGAAGTACATTCAAAAGCCTGGACCAAAATAAAAAAATAATAAAGAAACTGAGAAAAATAAAGAACACAGCTACAGCTGAATATTTTATAATCTGTAATGATTCATTAAAAACTTGTATCAAAAGCATTATCAGTTGACTCTGAGGCCAATATCTAATATGGAAAAGCACAAAAAAGGATTTGAACAAACATGTCCTTGGCTTGCAATATAGAGAGGGGGGTGGTTGTTTGTTTTATTGTTTTGTTTATTTTTTTTATTGGGGAGGGGTGTTTTGTTTTGTTTTTATTTTGTTTGTTATTTAATTTTTTCTTTATCTTCTTCTTACTTTCTTGTTTATGTTTTTCTTCTTCTTTTTTTATTTTTTGGGGGTATTTTTATGTTTTTTGGTTGTTTTTTTTTTCAATACAGTACCCGGCTATCAGTACATTAAGTACTTTGATTATAAATTGTAATGGTGGATACACTGAAGTTGAAAACTTTATGTCTTCGAACGACTGTCCGATAAATATATTACGTCTATGTTCCCGACATAAATGAAAGTAGAATGAAAACAGAAGAAATAAACTTTGAAAATATATGACAGTATGAACCACTTGCTAAGAATGCAGAAGTGAAGCACCTTAATTACTAGTATGTAAAGGCAAAGATAACGAACAGTGATCAATCTCGTAAGTCCTAAATAGAATACAAAAACAAGAGTTGGACAATCACGGACCCCTGGACACACCAGAGGTGGGATCAGGTGCCTAGGAGGATAAGCATCCCCTGTTGACCGGTCACACCCGCCGTGAGCCCATAGTCTGATCAGGTAAACGGACAGTCCGAGTCAAATCGTGTGTGAAAAACGGCTTAACAATGGCTATGAAACACATCAGACAGCATTTGACTTAATGATAGGTCATATTGGTAAACTAATTGTTATAACGACCATAGAATTTACGAAATGCTGCCTTTAAACGTGACTGTTGAAACCCCTGCAACAACAACTTGTCTGTAAGTAGCTTGCCTCGATTCAAAAACTGATTATACGCAGAAAAGCTCTTGCGTATCGAATAAGTTGAGAGACATACACACATATGCAGGTGATGAATGGAATATGCTACATAAATATGGAAGTTGACGATGGAGAAGCTGAAATCGTCCCGTTTGTCATAAAGTTGAGTTGTTAGTTTGCCGTTAATGTCAATGTTCAATAAAATTCCAAGTACGAAGCAGACATGGAAGACTCTGTGGTTTCCATTATTTCTAGTTCGTTGGGATATATTGAATCGACATATGAATGGAAATCATTGTTTATTGATAGATAAAACATCGTCAATAATATCGAAATGTTGAATTAAAGGCCACCGCTAGAGCATTTCTTCTTTTCATGTAGAAGCTTTGGAATGCATTCTGCCTCGTTTTCAAAAATGAAATCTATCGGCGACCCCTTGACCATGACATTATTATACATGACAAGGCGAAGATAACGAACAGTGATCAATCTCGCAAGTCCCAAACATAATACAAAACAAGAGTTAGGCAAGCACGGACCCTGGATACTCCAAGATGGGATCAGGTACCTAGAAAGAGCAAGCATCCCTCGTCGACCAGTCATATCCGCCGAAACTCCATTGTCTTGAACAGGTAAACGGAGTAATCCGTAGTCAAATCAGTGTATGAAAAACCGCTTCATATAAACGTCTAGGTGTTGCGTGATTGGTTAGTATCAAGACTGAAATTATTTAGAATTGAATGAAATATTATCAAAGCTTAAACTAATTGTGGGGATAAAAATTTATTGCACAAAAACGATAAAGGAATGAGGAAATTGCCATGGTAGGGGTGTATTTGAAATGAAGGGTGTAATTTACTGCAGATTTCTGTGTGTTTTAAAAATGTACAAATATGACCTATAAAAGCAACGGGACCCTATATATTTTTTTTTTTTTTTATTAGCATTTGGAATGAACTTTCAAATGTTGGTGGTCATTTGTCTCAAATCAATTTAGTTAATTAGTGAGAGAGCCAAAGGTTAACATTGAGGTCTATGGGAAATTAATTGGTACTCTTTTCCCTATAACAGGGATTTGCTAAATGTTGCCTTAAAACGTAACTGTTGAAACCCCTGCTATAACAACTTGTTCGTAAGTACATGTAACAAGTCGATGTGTCGCACATTAATGATCCGTATATGACATATCAGATTCACTGTGACTTACACCTTCTTTTACTTCATACCCCTGTCTTTTTCTCCTCACGAAAATATTGACAGCTGTGACGTATTGTGCAATAACATATGCCAGAAGTTGTGTAAATAAAATGTTGATTCTGAAAATTTTAACATTTTGCAACTTCCGTGGTCATTATAACATTCTACTTTGCCCATACAACCCGCCATTGGGTCAAGTGCTATCTGGCGCGTTTCATTGCGATTTGCTACGTCGTTATTTATACACTGATTTTGGCAGCAGGTTGCTCCGTTTGCCTCGTCATGATAATGGGCTCACGACAGGTGTGGCCGGTCGACAAGGGATGCTTACTCCTCCTAGGCACCTGATCCCACCTTTGAATGGGCTCATAGTACGTATAAGTTTATAGGGGTAAATTATGACTGGATAATGTGGAATGACCTTGACCTAATGTCTTTTAACCAGGGTCAATGTCACTAGTAAACCGAAAATGTTAGAAATAATCGTTCTAGCCGCAAGTTTGTAAAAAAGGGACATTATATATCCATACCTTTTGGTACAAAACCTGTTTGGTCATGTCAAGAGTTACATTGTAAAGTCTAAAACTTTGGAATAGAGAAACAAGAGGAGCTGACTTGGCATTGGAGTCTATGTTCACGCATTGTGTCATGAGCCAAGTTCTTACCCTTGGCCAGCGTAAAGGTCATCACGTAAAACATGTTAAGAGCTATTAACTTTGCAATGAACAGACAGAACCTGAACCTTGGTCATTTGCTTAAGGTCTAGCCCTAACCTCCTCAAAATAGTTGACCATTGATGGTGGAAATCATTAGAAAACGAAGAATTAATACTTATCAGATTTTAAACGATTCACTCTCAAATCAGTATGCAAAACTAATGAGTTTATGTGGTATTTAGATAACCATTAAGACCTATGCACCTATTTTTGTAAATATGATTTAACTCAAGAACACTGGACTAAAATGCGTCACAGCTCTAAAGTGAATTTGTCGCAAATGAAAAGGATTTCATCCTATATCGCCAAGGTAGATCAGTCGGTGAAAAACTCTTCGCGGAGTACGGGAGTCCATGCAGGGTGTGATACCAGGCTGAAAAAGACCCGGGTTGTGATCATAAGTAGCGAGTGATCCCTCGCAAGGTACTTTCCATTAAAAGTGAAAGTCGCGCATCTTTCAAATGGTGAAAAGTTTAATCCTATATAATCTATAGCATAATCGGACACAGTATATTTTTGTAAATTACTATTAATGGGACATGGGCACGTTTTGAGCTAAATTTTACATTTACATTTTTAATGTTTAGAATGCTTAACCAGGTTATTTCTAATGGTCAGAAAATTGTTGAGTTACAGTGTACAAGAGAGAGAGATACAGTGCTCACAATTCTTTTTATGTAAACAAGGCTC
>CAJDSM010073426.1:66-14675 GCA_903981925.1 Ostrea lurida
GGAGGAGAGATGCGAGTCGAAATGAAAAGGAGAATAACATGATCAACTCGTAAGTTCAAACAGAAATACAAATAAGAAGTTGGCCAACACGGACCCCCGCCTGCGATCCACACCAGAGGTAACGATCAGCTGCTAGAGAAGTAGCACCCTCCTGGCACCGATCAACCACCCGTCATGACCATGTCCTTGACCATATGACGAAAAAAATCCATAGTACAATTCTTCTTAATTGCAATCAATTACTTCTACATCCCTGAAACGTTCTACTTTACCACGACGACACGGTGACCGCCCTGACCCACGGATTCGCTGACGGGGAACTTCACGGTCACGCACGCTGATACAAATGAATAAAATGACTGAACGCAGTACGGTGACCGACATCCTGAAGCACACGGACAATGGTAAAGTAGAAGAACATAGGACTGTAACCCTTTGATGTTGCTTGTGTGAAATAATTGGTGGGCAACACGCATCGACACTAAAAATACTTGAAGATCATCTTCAATTAATTATGTAACAGATTAATTTATGCGATAGAATCATGAATATCTAAAGAAAATATAACTGAGAAATATAACCCCAGAAAGGATTTTCTTTAAGATTCAGCACACACAAAAATTATCTTGTTGAAACTTTCCAACTATATATCAACCAAAGGTCCTAGAACTGCATACGACAATCATCTGAACTGGCGAAATTCAACCATTCGAAAATTAATCAGTTTTGCATGACTTCTGCTAGACTACTTTCATAGTTTTTCATGCTAACTTTGATAAATACACGAAACATAGAGACAAACGACATGAATTGCACAAATATAGGTTGGTCACAATTCAGGCTCGTGCTGTTAGGAGTACAGGTTTGACCCTATCACACCCATGCTGACAAAATAACAGTGATGCTTGTCTCACTTCAATAACACAATTAGAAATCTTTCAGTCATCACAAATGGTTATTCTAGCCAGACAGAAGTTTGACTTAATAATGTAAATGGGAGCGTTTTAACTTTATGAAAAATTTTGATGGTATCGAAAAAATCATTCCAATTCTGTATCATATATCTAGGTTAAATAGAGGGCTTGATGTGCTATGGTGCATATGAAATTATAGATGATTTACCGAATTTAATATTCCCGAGTCTTGGCGAGGAATATTTGTAAATCCGGGTAATGAATTCATAAATGCCTTGCATAAGCACAGATAAGACTATTTACACCAGACTATCTAAACGGCTTCTAGTGGATTTATCCCTCCCTATTTCATTAGACCCGGAAATTTTCGTTTGTTATTGTTTGACATCGTCCATCGAGGTTACGCGTCTCTCAACGTCAATACTGAAGAAACCGAAAGATGTCTCTGTTTCGCCCAGGGGTTATATTCAATTATAAAATGGGACTCAAAATCCCTTTTAGAACAAACTGCAAGTGGTCAGTCGAAAGACACTCAGTGATGAGTGTTGCGTCCTGTTGCTCCTCCGTGTTCCCCATTGCTTATACATCCCTAATTCAAAACCAAGGATATGTTACTGTAATTCTGTGTAACGTAAGTCTATATGTTTGAGTGACCTATCTTTCATAATGTTGCATTTATGAAACCTCAACTAACGTATAATCCTCTCTGATATGCATTTTATCTGTCTGAACCGGTCAGCTGGTTAGGAACTTCCGCCAGAACACGAAGTACAGTTTTGATATGCCAGGTTGAATGTATTACTCTCAGGAACAAATACTGGACCTATGTTCCGAATTCTAGAGCGCTGTTTTAAATTTTATTCCGGTCATTCAACACTTCGTATCAACCTATTTCGCGCACTTAATATATCATCTTGCAGAAGGTTTGATACATACGTAGAGACAGATTAGTTCAATAACAATAGGTGTTGTCTAACGATCAAGCTGATTAGTCAGTGTCCATAACTATCAGGGTTTGAAATTTATCCTTCATATCACGGCATTTGTCATATAGATATATAAATAGTTGAAATAAGTTAGAAATATTCCCTATAATTAATCATCAAAATGGTTTCTCTTGGAAGTACCCTACCCGTGTTCAAGATTGTTTAACTATGTTTTCAGCAGTTCTTAGTCTCTCTGGCGCAGTTCTACAAGCCAGCCAGGGAATTTATGGGAAATGAGCAGTAACAGCTCTAGATTTTGAAAAGTCTTACTAAACCTATCTTGTTGACAAAATAGAGCCCTATACATTATGTCTACGAAGTTTCAATAATAGGAAGAATCTTCAAACGCAAAAATTAAAGTGTCTTCCTCAGACTATCACAGTGAAGACGACTAGAATATTAAATATAATGATATTACATGGCTGTTACCCACGATGAGAAATACGCAGGATGGTGCCTGGTGGTCACAATGGATAGTTGGCATCACCACACGTACATAATTCAGAACATATCCTGGCTTGTGTGTTAGGAATTGATACAAACTGTCTCGAGAGATACAGAATGTGAACCCGACAACCAATTCTATACGCTTTAGGGTCGATTAAATGCAAATTCTTTTGGCAGATCCCTCAAAGGATTTAGCATTTGTCAGTGATTTCAACCCTTCATACTCACCACACTAAAATCAACTAATGAAGTCTTTCTTTCCTTCTCGCATATCTGTCTTGGTTTCCTACACAATCAAATAGTGGTCCCGTTAATCTTACCTGAGAGACAGGTCAACAATAATGATGACCTGGTTATTGGAGCTTTTTCGTCTTCCTGAGACCCGCTAGTCATTCTGTACCATTGTTCCACGAAGATCGATATTACCTTATCATCCTCTCCAATCAAAGATGCGGTTTCCATCCCCGTAGTTTTCCCTCCATCCTGCCATTCCTGATACAGAGGGAATTATACCGTGGTTCGCGTGCTTGCAATTCAAAGGACGACTAAAGGTATGCTGGTTAAAGACAGTACAAGGAAGTAACTTTAATCAATCCAGAAATGGAGAAAACGGTAACAATGTTGGTAAGAAGAAGACGGTGGACACTCTTTTTGGGGGGGGCATAAAAAGAGGTGGTACAAATACCGAGACCACCCCCAAACTTGAGATTTCATTTGATAGTTTTCATTTGATTTATCTTGTGTATCATCTGGCTGGATTATTTCATCATGTCTTAACAAAATAGCACAATATATGTCAGTACTCTGCATACTTTACATTCTAGCTTGGCGATCATGACTTCTTTTTTGTTGACTGGGCCACTGCTAAGACTTGAGGACTGGTGCATCATTGGGGAAAAATGACTTTGATCTGAGTCACTTCCCGCGTAGCCGGCAGGTGGATGCCATTTCTAGCCTACGCTCAAGATGTATTACCACTTCGCGTCATTCTTTACCACTTGGCTGGTGGATTTGGCAGAATTTTGGTCATTTTGTGAACCTACGACGGTCGCAGTTTGACAGTGCGGTGCACGTGTAGCTATAATGTTACACATCCACAGCAGTGTGGAGAACTCGGGACCTTTTAAACTGATCACTACGCCTCTACTGGAATGGTGTGGTCTGGAATTAGTCCATTTGGTGGGCAGGGATTTTTTACTTCTTTGGGGCTCGGCCACCTGCTGGCACGACCTGATTGGTCGAGGCTCTCATACATGTTATTTTACCCGTCCTGAGACGGGTTTAAATCGTATGTACTCTATGCAGCTTCCTCCCACCGGGGGAAACTCAGAATGTTTTCTTTCAGCTGTTTCCGTTGTAATAGGCTAGTAGGGCCCGACTGCAGCCGTTTGTGGTCTCGATTGCGGCTCCTCTCCCCCTGGTAGGTTGTAAAGGCCTTAAGATTAAACGGTGGAAAATTTCCACAAAGTCTCTTCTGTCAGCAAATAATAGTCCTAGTTGTATGATGTATGTTCTTTATCTAAAGGGTTGGTAGAAATCCTGTTTGGGAGTTTTTCATTCCCGTGCCTGTAATGACCTGTACTCCTCAGATATAAATCTCCGTCAATCACGTCATGACACATCCATATAAATTGCCTCTGATGTCTCGTGCAACATCCCCGTAATGAATCCCCCCTTAGTTCGAAATAAAGTTAAACTGGTATTTACCCGTAACTTCAATTCGTAGTTATAGGCCACTACAGCCAAGACACCCAATAGGGTATGTAACAAATCAAGTTTTGCTAAGATCATTATGGACTTTTATGAAGACAAGACAAGTCATTATTAGCGGATCGGTAATGCTTGTGCCGAACACTTTTTGCAGCTGTGACTTTAAACTGAATCGTTTCTTCCCCGCATCTGCACATCACCTCTGACACTTTCTTTCTCTGAGCTGTTTCACCCATTATTATTGCTATGAAAGTCCAACTATTCCTGTCTTGATCGATATCTTCCATTGGTGCCGCCCAAGCTCCGTTCCTGCCTGTATCTTCACCTCGAATTCCTCCATACATATGCTAACCCTCACCGAAAACGTTGTGGTTGATTAAAACAAATTTCTTGCAGTTAATGTAACTTCTTCAATGATTTGGTTGGGGGGGCCATTCCAAGCTTCTAGTCATTTCTAATCTCATCTCAATTTGCCCAAAACCCCCCAAAAAATGCCACGCTGAATTTATTTTTCTGGCTGACCTCTCTCGTCTGCCCATGACCCCACCTCTGGGATTATTAACACTACCTCATGATCATGAGCCGCCACCCACCTTCTCGAGGCAGAATTATCGGGGGAGATGACTTTTATTTGACCATTTAAACGGGACCGGCACCGTTTCGTGGCTTTACCTTCCCACTTAGTTATGTCTGTTTCCTCCTGTGGACGAAAGGTTTGGAATTTAAGTTTAGAACTTACCAGGTAAACCATTTTGGCGTATGCGTCCCTTCAGACTATCTAATTATTCTTTTTGCTTAAACTAATTAAAAGATAAACGATATTGATAATGTCATAACGGCATCCTCAAGGCTCCTGGTTATTGTTGTACTAAACAGTGACTAAAAGTGAATAAAATAACCCTTCTATTCGCCTGGTATGGATAGGAAATTCACTCTGAATCAATTTCGCTGTCAGGACTCCTGCAAAACCTCGTCCTTAACAGCCGGAATCTTGTCCCTCGTGGAATCACTATAACACTTTCCGTACTAATGAGGATCCTATTAAAGTGCTTTCGTTCAAATTTTCTCATATAATTTTCTGCATCTCTTTGAATATCTGTAGCTCATACTGACATAAAAACGTAAACTTCTTTTAATAAATCACTCTACCAACTGAGCCTGACCGTAATGGAATACAGTAGTGTTCTCCCACCGATCTACACCCTTTCCCATCTTTTGTCCCATTTATTGTTTCGCACGACCGTGGAAAGTCACTTCTTCTGATTTTGACACAAACTAGACCCCTTTGCCCACATTGCTACCATCCCTGCCATGATCTTTTAATGCAGAACTGAAATAATTATGTTCATACTCGCCGCTTGCTTTGATTAATTCATGTACAATAATGAATCGGGGCCCATGCCTGTCGACCTACATGTATCCAAGGCTAGCACCAAACAGCAACCGATCATCATTAAGCATTCTACATTTTTTGTTAATGCCTGGCAACACGCCTGCACTTCAGTTATGCGACAAATTAATCATGTTAGCATACAAAATCCTAATCTGTCTGACTCTGTCGCAAGCTCCCTACTCGCCCGGACCTTGTCTAACCTTCCCTGTGCTTCCTTGTCGAACAACCCTTCACCTTTCGCCTTCACATCTAGCAAATAATTCAATCCTGTCGACCGGTTAACTCTGTCGACCCTTCAAGCCTTCACATTTAGCAAAACAAACACTGCAACCCGTCGACAGGTCAAAACCGTATACATGTCATACCTTTTTATTTGCGCAGCTTTAATTGTCCTTTTTGTCACTGGCTTATTCTTGATAAGGAAATAAATCCCAATCAATGCGCCAATTAATATATTTGCTTATGAAGTATATTAAACCAGAACTGTAAATATATCCAGTTAGCCGGAATTTGTGGGACTTCATCGGCATACTTTGAATCAGGTATCGTATTTCTTTATCGTCAAAAGTTCTAATCACATCACTACAACACCTCTCTCTGGCTCTCCAGCCCAAAGATATCCTGTCGTATATTTCCGACCTAAGTGTTAACTTACAAACGTTTGATTATATTCGGACACGCTCTCCCTTTGCGCTTTTGGGTACATGTAACAAGAGAGCTAGCTTCTTGAAGTGGAATCGCCGCAATAATTGCATTTTACCGCTCCGGAAGTGCGGCATGCTGGATCGGGTAAAAAGTGAGACGTAATCCCTGTAAAATGGTTAGTAGAGTTGAGAAACTGATTTTGAACCATATATCCTGTTTTTGTGTACTCATACAAGTCTGTTTACTCAAATATGCATAACCGCATAGTGTTTAAAGAGTATTGTTTAACTATAACGTATATGATTAGGTCTCAAATGCACACCTGTTTCAAATCGGTTTAAACCAAATGTTTGGTTGTGAGCGTCATAACGTAACGTTTGCTATACGACGTAACTGCTTTTCAATCCCGATCCTTGGTGGCCGGTCGATCCGATTAGCATATTACGAAATTCATTACGGTTACAGAAATAGCCGAGTAGTTACGATTTTGAGTTACCTAGCCTGTCCCTCTATTAAGTCGTAATTGCTTGAAAAATTGGGCTTTATTGTTTCTTACAGACAGCGACATAATCTTTTTTCTCCATAATACTGCGCGGGAAAGGATCCATGTAATAAACTTTTTAAATACAGCACTGATATTTTTTTCATAAATTATAATCATGGTTGATTCTGATGTATTTAATCATCTGAGAATAGGTCATTGAAAGAGTAACGCTTGATTCAAAATTAAATTTGCTCTAACTGTGTGAAAAAAAAAGGAAAACTTATTCCATTTCGATTGATGAAAATTTGAAAATATATTTTTTTTTTCCGATTGGTGACCTGAATGGGATCTGTCTCTCTATTCTGCAGGTGCTGTTCGATCCTCTCTTGCCAATGCCGTTCGCTCTTGTATATTTGGAAGATGGTACTCCAAATACTCACAGAAATTTCAATGGTTCAGTGGAAGAAGCCAATCAGTTGCTCGTGAAGAAGCTCGGTAAATTCGCCCTCTCTGTTGTGCTCCTCTGATGAAGGAGCAACTGAAGAAGTAAACCCCTGTTTGTTATGGGTAGTATATATCAAAATATCTTACATTCAAACAATGTTTTTTGCTATTGTTAACCTATCCTAATTTGAAAACTTCATCGAACTTGCCTTTAATTACTTTTTATATGCTGCGCCTTTGGTACAATATCTAGATGCCCTGTATTGTTAAAGAATTAAATCAAATTAAAACGGTTCCGATCATTAAAAAAGAGAAATAAAAAAAGACCGTTTTGCGGTGGTTTGGTGTCTGCGACTCTCATTGCTTCACAACCAGGAAGCCAAGGTTTAACACTCGATTCAGGTGCTTACATCAAGAGCCAAGACTGTTAGGATGTATTGTAGTGACTTTAGAATAGTATAGAACATTGTAACTTGTTCATACCACGCAAGATCATCGTGCAAAAGCAAACCTACTGGAACCTCACGCGATGATGACCTGTAACCGCGGTGTGGAATCCACAGCGAGAAAATGAATAACACACTACTCCATAGCTATACCAGGTGCTGAGCACCGTTTCTTCCTGTCGCCGTTTACAATGTACATTAAACCCACTGCACTCACCTCGCTGGTACTTGTCCATGTAGGGTATCGTATTAGCTGTAACTCTCCGTTTTCGTTCACGATCTGTACTTGTTGTCCAAGACTGAATGATTAACGGAGAGCTCGATGTCGTTATTTTATTACATGACTTTACCTCAGCATGTTAGGTGCCTTCGTCTCTGTACATGCATTATATTAATACTACCTCAGCACGTAATGACCCGGTATCCTTCATTTCAATACATGATAATTTACCCAGCAACAGGTGGAGGTAACAATATTTACCCAAGCAACGGAAGAGTCTACAGACTTACTTCAGCAACGTAAGTATCTAACGTCCAATCACGGTTGAGTCTCCCGACTGTTGTTACCACCAACGAGAATTGCCTGGTGGCCTCCAGGCCCTACGGTTTAAGTGTCACTGAACTTTACCCAGTACGGTAAGTGATGATCCTTGTCTTGTGTATTCTTATCCGAAACCGCAAAGTAAGTACCTGTTAGTTAACTATCCTCTTAGCTTTGCACATAAGTAGTCCTCTTCGTATTTTTTTGGAAACGTTACGGGAGAGGTCTTCAATTCCATAGAGGCTTCGTAATGTGCAAAAATTATTTCGCTTGAATAATTCTATACCATATAGCGCGGTAGACTTTTTCATAATGTTGTTTACTATCAACGCGGTACCTACATTTTTGCTACGTATATCATCGTTTTAAGCCAAGGTGCTTTTCTAAAAATACAAACCTGTTATCAAGGGTGCATAATACTAAGATTTCTTTCATGCGCTTGCCATGTTTGTTAATCACAGATCCTGCGGAGGTGAACCCTGACACAAGAAAAACCCAAAATGCAATCAGTGGGAAAATCTCAAGCGACGTGTGTAAGGAACCTTCGCGATTAATTTAAGAGTGTCGATAAAACAGTACGTTTCCTAATAAATGCACAATTTTTGTGGTAAATTATAATAACTTAAACACAACTGAACATTCTAGTTGTATTAATAGTCTCGAAGCATCCGCGTCCAAGTGCAATCGCATGGCACATAAAGATTGAAATCACACACTCCCCGGCTTTGAGTCCTGTTACCAGCCCTAAAATTAGCACCCATTGAGTTAACTGAGCATCTAAAATGCAATAGGCACAAGGCAAGGAATTATAAATCAATTGTGATTAAATGCATACTTTTGAATAAACAAAGTCCAATCCTGTTCACACATTTGCCTTAGGGAAGACTCTTACAAATCTATGTCCTATTTTAAAGGATCATAAGTTGAAAAAATACTATATGGATAACCTGTTTAACTGAACCCTTGCAACCTTTTTACTCGCGACCCAGATTAGTGACAAAATTTATTCTAGTACAAAACCTCACCTCCACGTTTCTAAGCAACCCAGGGTGCGATAAAAATTAATGCCAAATATTTCCCTCAAATATATGACGCGCACCTGATGCATGGCGATTTGAAAAAAAGGTACATAATGGATAATCGGCCATTTCCCTCAAACAAGTAGCTACGAGCAAAAACTGTAGTCATGACTCATTTTCATTGTGACGTCATGTGAAACCTTTAAGTCATTTAGGTACTCCTTCTTTCTATACAGCTTGTCCATAACCTTTCCTTAGGGTTTTCCTTAACGTGCAGTGTCTGCGTGAGTAGCTGTCCACATAACACTTGAACAATTCCGACAAAGAAAAGAATGTCAAAAAGATTACACTCAGCCACCCTTTTTTTTAACTTGACATACCGACGAAATCGCTGTCTTTTGTACTCGTATTAAATGTAAACACTACTTTATATGGGCATATGACAACAGGAATTCCAGTTTTAAACATCAAACATGGCGCCCAAATACGAATCGAGAAATTGCGGTATATGGAAATTGTTTAAAATGGTCAGATAAAGCCTCCAAAATCATAAGTTGCAGGTTAGAAATTTATATATTGTGTACCTAAACAGTGACTAAATGTGAGAAAAATAACCTTCATATTTGCTGGATAATGGATATGGAAATTCCAATACTGGATAATTATCGACTTTAGGACTCTGCAACAGCTGTCCTAGACAGCGAATCTGTCCCTCGGTGGAATTCACTATACAACTTCGTACTAATAGGTCTATTAATATTGCTTTCCGTTTCATTTCAATAAATTTTTTGCATCTCTTTGGAATATCTTTAGCTTCATACTGACATTAAAAGAAACTTTTTTTAAAATCCCAACTATGGGCTATAGGAATAGTAGTTTCTCTAGCGAATCTACACCTTCCAATTCTAAAGTACATTGCGAGTATTCTTTATCTGACCAATACCTTATCACATGAATAATGCACTATGAACATAGTTCATATGTATGGAAAGTTAAACTCATTACAATAATTACGTCACTGTCGACCTAATGATCAACTAGCAAAACAAAGGCAAACTCGATCATTTCATAGCATTAATTTAATCTTTTAAATTGGCAACCGACTGTCTATTGATTTATGACAAAATTATATTTAGCATCACAAAATCCAAATCCTGTCGACCCCCTGTCAAGCTACCACCTGTCACCATGTCTATTCGCCTCGACCCACTGTCTGCCTTCCCATCCTAGCAATAATTACTGTCGGACCTGTTAACCTGTCGACATCAACCTTCACATTTGCACAAATTAACCGCGACATGTCGCAACCCGTATACATGTCAACCTTTATATTTGCGCGCCATTAATGTCTTTTGTCACTAGCTATACTGATAATGGAAAAAGCCATCAAATGCGAATTAATAATTATGCGTATGAAATACTTAACCAGACTAGTAAAACTAGTTTAGCCAGCAAAATTTTGGACTTATGATAGAAACAAAGCGTGTGTAATTCTTATCGTGCAATTCTCACACACAACACCCCCCAAAGGATATGTTGAGTTATATTTCACAGGTACTTGACAACAGTGATAATCGGATCACAGCTCGTTCCTTTTTGTGTACATGTAACAGGAGGAGCAGACTTTGAGTGAATCAGCGCAACATTGCATTTACCTCCGAAGTTGCGCATGTGGATGCGGTTAAAAGTTAGAAACTTAATCCCTGTAAAATGTGTTTGTAGAAGTTTAGATGATTTTGACCTATATTCTGTTTTGTCACATTTAAGTCTTGTTCACTCAAATGCAATAAGCATAGTGTTAAATAGTAATTTTTACTATACGTATTGATATCTGCAATGAATTCAAGTCGTACATATGTTTGGTGAATGACGTCATTAGTAACGTTTGCATAACGACTTGTGTTCCAACCGACTTTGGTAGGCCGCGATCCGATCTACATCAACGAAGTTCATCTAGCGATCGATATAGCGAGTAGTACAGATGAGTACCTACGATCCTCTCGGGTAGTTTTGCTTGAAAGGGGGTTTATTTGTTATACCAACACGACTATCTTTATTCCCATATACTCGCGAGATCCATTGTACATAAACTTTTATTAAATACTAACGTGATCATTTTTTTCAAAATTTATAATGGTAGTTTACTTATATCTTCTTAGAAATAGTCATAAAGAGATAACGCTTAGATTCAATAAATTGCTCTATTTGGAAAAAAGATCATTGTTGACCTGGAATTTGGGATCTCATCTGCAGTTCATTTTCCGATCTCTTTGTCTGTGAATTATTTGGGAATTGGTACGCCAAAAGCGTCACATTCAATGTAAGGGAAGAACATAAGTTGGATCGTGAAAAGCTCGTCTAAATGCTGTTGCCTCTCTGATTGAGGGAGCATGAAAGTAAATGTGTATTGATATATACAAAATATTATCAACAAAACTGTTGGCTATTCGTACACCATTAATGTGAAATACTTCCGACTTTGCCTTTAATACTTTTAAATCTTGGACAACATATCTAATTTGTATTTTAAATTCAATTAAAACCGGTATCATCTTTTAAAAAGAAAAAAAAAACGGTTATGCGGTTGGTTTGGTGGCCTGGGGACGATTGCTTCACAACCAGGAGACTCAAGGTTTGACACTCGATTCAGGTGCTTACATCAAAAAGCCAAGGTTAGTGTATGTGGACTTAGAAGTAAGAACTTTATGTTTTATGACCGAATCATACGTGCAAAGTCAAAACCACTGGAACCTTCACCGAAACTGGTACGAGGGTTGGCAATCAGCAGACAGAAAGACAACGCACACTCCATAGTATAAGGCTTCACCTACTTTGCGACAGTAACATAAACACGCTAGCACTTCAATCGCGATCCAATAAGTAGGGATGATATATAATCTACGTTTCTCGTTTCCGCTGTACTTTGTTTGCTCAAGGACTGATGAACAGGCTCGAGGTCTGTTACTTTTACATGATCTTACCACAAGATAGTTGGTGCTGGTCTCTTAATGCTTATATGAACTTACAGCACGGGTAAATACCCGGTATCTTATTCAATTAAGATAATTACCCAGACAGTAAGTGTACAATATATTTACCCGCACGGTAAGAGTCACGAGAATTACCCCAGCACGGTTAAGTGTTATTCAACCAACACGGTGAGTCTCCCAGGGCATGCTTTCACACGAGAAAATTGCCAGCACAGGTAAGTGGTCCGAGGATTTACCAGTACGGTAAGTGATGCACCTAGTCTGTTATTCTTACCAAGAAGGATAAGGACCTGTATGTAAATCTTACCTAGCTGCAATAATGCTAGTCCTCGGATTTTTATAGTTACGGAGAGGGCTTTTCATTCCTAGGATCTCGTAATGGTGCAAAATATTTTCGCTGAAATAATCTATAAATAAGGCGCGGGTATTATTGTTTATCATGTTGTTACATCAACGTGGGTACCTACATTTTTGCTACTTACATGTTTAATAAGGTGCTTTTCTTAAATACAATGTCATCAGGTGCTACTTACTAAAATTCTATTGCTTGGCCATGTTTGTATTCACAAGATTCCACGGAGGGAACCTGACAAAGAAAACCCAAAAGGGCAACTCAGATGGAGAAAATCTCGCGACGTTAAGGAAGCCTGCTTAAATTTAGTGCGACTAAAAAACGTTCTGAATAAATGCACATGTTTGGTTGGTAAATTTAAAAATTAAACAACACCTGATACATCTATTTGGTGAATATCTCAACCATGCAGCGTAAGGCATCGCATGTCACATAAAAATTTGAATCTCAGCTGCTTTGAGTCATGAGACCAGCTAAAATATAGACATGAGTTTATGATGCATTAAGTGCATAGACAGGCAAGGAATTATAAATCAATTGTATTTTAATGCAATTCTTGAAAAACAATCCTACTTCACATTTTTATGTAGGGAGACCAAATATGTCTATTTTTTTAAGGATATAGTTAGAAAAATTATTATTTATGGGGAACTTCGAACTGAATTGCATCTTTTACCACCGATTAATACAAATTTATTACTAGTACCACACCATACTCCACGTATTACACAACCAGAGGGTTTGATAAGCTGTATGCCAAATATTTATCCCAAAATATTGCACCGCAAGCTTATGCTATGCTTTAAGAATGGTACATAATATTAATCGCCATTTCTCAACAACACTACTGTACAAAACTGTTAGGTCTGAACGTATTTTTCTATTAGAACGCTATATTGACCTGAGTGCTTTAGGTACTTTCTTACAGACTCGTGTCCAATATTTCCTGAGGGTATTCCTACGTACGATGAGTGTGTTGTTCACTTAACTTGAAACAATTTTTCGGGACAAAGAAAGAATGTTAAAAAGATTACACTTCAGCAACTTTTTTTTCACTTGACATACCGACGACATCGCTGTCTTTTGTATTGTATAAACTGTAAACCTACTTTTATGGGATATGACTACAGGAAATTCATCTTCTAAATCAATGGGCCACAATACGATCGAGATTGGTATAATGGAATGTTTTAAAATGGTCAGATAACAGCCTCCGAAAATCATAGTTGCAGGTTAGAAATTTATTTATTAAGACTGTGAAATACTATGTTGACAATTCTTTAAATTTCGCAAAGAAAGCCAGCACTAATTATAATACTCGACAATCTGCTGGGTGGAATAATCCCGATTATGCACCTTCTTTGAGATCCAATGGGTTGTACACCCCCCCCACAAAAGGAGAAAAAAGGCTACTTGCAGCTAATCTTAACCAGCACCGGTAAGTGTCTCGGTTGTTATTTTATAGACGGTTCCGGTTGTTTCTTATAAGCACGGTAAAGTGTCGGACTGTATACTATAAGTCACGGAAGTTGATCCCGTGTTGAACACCAACCGGTCTAAGTCCGGTTGTATACTTACCCAGACGTACGTTCCCGGACTTTTCTACCTCGACGTACGTGTCCGGAGTATAAATCTCTCCCTGGTTCGTTCCGTGTGTGCGTTTGTGTTGGGTTGAGGTGTTAGTTTGTGAACCAACCGGGGAACTACGGGGTAAAGTATAACATGACGGGGAACACCCGGGGTGGCTAAGTAAACAATCGACACCTACGGGTGGTAGACAACAACCGGAACTTACCGATGTTAGTAAGTAATAACAATCCGGACACTTACGTTGCTTGTAAGATGAATCAACAAATCCGGACACTTACCGTGTTAGTAAGAATAACAACCCGAGACCACTTACCGTGCTGGGTAAGAAGAGTTAGAATCGGCAATAAATGCTAAGGCCACTTTAAACTTTCTCTAAACGTCTTTATGGTAGGGTGCGAGGGGGGGGTGGTACACATCAAGATTGGATCTCATGAATGGTGCAAATGCTGACAGAGCGCTCGAGTTATCACACCCGCCAAGCAATTATCGAGCCAGGGCCTATTTAAATTATTAGATAGCTGGCAAAACGTTTCTATGCCCGGAAATAAAGAAATTGCAACATATAATTAACGTCTATAAGAGAACAGAAAAGAAGCGAGCGGCAGAAAAAAGTGGATTCAAAGACGAGAAGAGCTTCAAGCTGCGAGA
>CAJDSM010073438.1:5000-11552 GCA_903981925.1 Ostrea lurida
ATGTTCAACGAAAGGGAAATGAAGGTTTCAACATTCACACCCCTTCAACATCCACCACTATAAAAAATATCAAGTAAAAATAAAAATATGTCGAAAGATGATAAAGTCTTAGGTCGGAGGACTTTATATTCATTGTTTATCAGGCACGGTGAACACCCTAGACGCTGCTCCTGCCGAACCTCCCGCCAATCTCAGCAGCAGAACGGATGGGGTCTCTGTGGGACAACTAATGATCACGTGGAAGGTAAGTGTATCATCAAGCCAACAGGAAGTAAGTGACTTCTCTTTATATCAGAGAAAATCAATAGTTCTGAGTAGTGTAGAATATATTAAACCAGTTGTTCGTTCCCATTTTAATAAAATTAATTTAATCTTGGTACAACAAAACCTGAAACATGTGTTTTAAAAACTTATGATGTTTTCAGTATAAGCACATAAAGCTTTCAGGACACTGCATCTTTGAATTAAAGCAAGAAATAGTGATCCAAATATAAAATTATGTTAAAATCCCTTTCTATGTAGTAGATATACACTATCACCTGCTTATAGTGTGATATCTCCCACTTGATTCGATACGCAAGAACATGCTATGCGTATGAGGACTTTTTAAGCAAGGCCAAATACTAACAAAAAAGTTGATGTTGCAGGGTTATAACGAATTTCGTTTAAAAGTAATCATTTCGCAAATTCTACGGTCGCTATAAAGACCTTGTTTGCGATTACAAATAATCACTAAGTCATATGCTGACTGATTTGTTTCATAGCCTTTGTTAGACTGTCATTTTCCTACTAGATTTGACGACGGGAAATCCCGTTTACTTTGTTTCGACTAAGGGCTCACGGCGGGTGTGACCGGTCAGCAGAGGATGCCTGCCTTCGCTTTCGTCGGAGGTCCGTGTTGCCCTACACTCGATTTTGTATATGTTTTTTTTTTAAATTATGATTACGTTTATCACCATGTTAACTTTCGCCTATTTACATATATATTGCAAACCATATCATGGGAGACATATGAACTCCCTTCCTTAGGTCACTGGAGCACAGAATTGAGCAGTAATTAGACAGATCGTTGACAGGCTGTCTACAGACACAACATACACACACTGCTTCTCATGTCATTGTCTTTTTGTTGTTTAATAGAAATTGCCACGAAAATATCACGGTGCTGAGGGCGTGACTTATATCTTGTACTACAGATTGTTGAAGTTGTCGTCTGCACCCGATGCTCTGTGGAACAAGGTGAGTAAACCGAAGGCCTGCACATTTCAAAACATTTTATTTTCGTTTAAAGTCATCATTTGCAATTCTCCGGTCGCTATAATGACCTTGTTTGCGATACAAATTATCACTAAATAATATGTAGACTGATTTGTTTCATACCCTTTGTTAGACTGTCATTTTCGTACTAGATTTGACGACGGGTAACCCCGTTTCCTTTTTTCGACTACGGGCTCACGGCTGGTGTGACCGGTCAGGCAAGGATGCTTACTCCTCTATGGCACCTGATCCTGCCTTCGCTTTTGTCGGAGGTCCGTGTGGCCCTACACTCGATTTTGTATATATGTTTTTGGAACTATGATTACGATTAACACATTGTTTACATCGCCATTTTATATTCCAATTACATGTACATTTTTATCGTCATACAAATATGTATGCAACCGAACAGAAAGAATTTTTTGCTATATTCAATCATGGACTTTTGAAATGATAATAGTAATGAAATATTAAAGACATTATTTACCACAGGAACCGGTAATTTTGTCTGCAATAATGATAGTAGGGATCTATACTATACGACCCCTTATTAAAAATACACAAGGAATTTTAGAAGCGGAGTGGAATAACATAACCCCTTCTATCATTATTACAATTATTGTAGGGAGCGTGCTAAAACAGGCTGTGCCTGCTGCCCGATCCCATTCATATTATGTGAATAAAATATTGTTTAAATATCAAATATCATTATTACAGGCAAAATTACTGGTTCTTGTGATATTTACATTCTACTTTTCATCTATGTCAGAATTCCCAACCGTTCAAATAGATGTACTATATATATCATATATACTCATATGCACATTGATCCCAGTTTAAGGTCATACGCAACGTTCGTTACCTATATATATATATTATAGAACTATTCTTAGTATAAAATCATAGTACCCTTAGATATTCTTTGAGAAAAAATCAGACCATATTTCCAAGATAACTGTAATTTGCACAATTATTCATGATTGAATTCTGAGTTACCTCCCTTTGGAGAATGCAAATGCAATGCACCTGTACGTATACATACTGCAAAAATACTGTCAGTTGTTGTATGATTATGTTTTCATGATCTGAAGGAATTGAATGCTATTTGCGTTTTCTGCAACTCGTATTATTATCCTTGAAAGTCTTCAATTTTGGAGATAGAAAATATTTTGTGAAATGTACATTGCGCATGCCCTTAACTGCGCATTCATGAGGGAATGGCTATCAGTACAAAAACATTGGAAATGTAAATATTAAACATTGACACGTTCAAACACACATAAACATATTAGAAAAAGTAAAAATGATTGCACCTTCAACTATTATTGTTACAGAATACGCTTCAAAATACCCAAATCAGTTTCATTACGTGATATTTTACCGTAAATGTAATAGCTATATAGTAGCTCATTCGGTAGAGCGTTCATGAATGAAGCGTTATGGGTTAAAAGGTCGGTAGTAAAAGAAACTTGCATTGAATTCCTTCGTTAAGAAATTGGTTTTAGAACGAAGGTGAGTCGTGAAAGACTTAGTACATACGCAAACACATTCTACACATCCAAACACATATCACACACCCAAACACATACTGCACACCAAACTACATTCTACAGGCCCAAACACACACTCACACCCAAATACATACTACATGCACAATCATACTCACACCCAAACACATGTACATACTACACGCCCAAACAAATGTTACATACACAAACACATGTACTGTACATCTAAACACATACTACACGCAAACACACAAGCCACGTACCAAAACATATACTAAATACCAAAACACACACCATGTTCTCAAACACCAATGATACGTATAGCGAAACATCTACCACATACCTAAACAAATAACACATATCATGTACATAAACACATGCTAGATACCCAAATACACAAATATATACTAGGTGCCCAAACACATATTACATACCCAAACGTTTCATCGCAGCAAATGTGATGACTAAATTTTTGAACTGAAATGCGCGATGCAATTAGTTTGACACGTGATGCTATTTTTAACTTACCTATAGAAAAAGGAAAGTGAGTGAAATTCCGTTTACCTGATCAAGACTATGGGCTCACGGCGGGTGTGACCGATCAGCAGGGGATGCTTACTCCTCTCTGGTGTGTCCAGGGGTCCATGATTGCCCAACTCTTGTTTTTGTATTCTATTTAGGACTTACGAGATTGATCACTGTTCGTTATCTTTCCCTTTACATTGGACAGAAAGTTATGTAATATCCACTGACACCAATCAATTTACGACATACACAGATGAAATGTCATCTCAATCATTCCAGTTGCACAATAGATGTATCAGTGTTCAAACTTATGATTCTGGTCAGAAATATTTTGTAAAATCAAATTATGAAAACTAAAACGAAAATAAAAATGATTTCCTAGTATAGAATTAGATCATGTCTTGAACATTTATCAATACATGTATCTAATTACCGGTCGTTGATTATAAACGATTTAATTGCTGGTAATGAAACATACTCAAATTACAGGTACCTATAGACAATTGGGAGCAAGAAGAGGTTGTAATTCAAGTAGGGGAAGATTTTTACTATAGAAGATACGAAACTAAGATACAGTCTAAAAACCACAAGGGAACCAGCCAGAATTCCTCCATTGTCATCGTGTACTCCTCAATGGGCAGTAAGTATGATTCGTTCAGAGAGGATGTGGGCCTCTGTGTAACTGCTAGTAGACCTTGAGCTGCCAATAACCCCACCCCTGTTCCCCCCCAGGGGAATTTTGAAGGGTATGATTTCTGAAAGCTTATAACAAATGCTAACAAATGAGCCATGTTTGCACTCTGGCCGTTTGGGGCGTTAAGGAGTTTTGGGGTAAAATCTTAAGAATTTTTATCAAAAATCGCTGAAATTTGGAAAACCTGTATAAATCTTAAATATCTTTATTTTTTGTTTGTCTTAACATATGGCTGTATCATAAATGTCATAAACTATCAGAACAGACACCTCAAACACACAATTTTTATTTTCTTGGCTATTTTTGGGGGAAAAAATACCGATTTTTGTGAAAATCAATGAAAACCTCATATATTTTTCTAATATTGCAATTTTTGTGATTCAAAACGAATTGTCATGTTTTGGTATGGCTTTTGAGTAATGAATTCCATCATTTTCAATTTAATATTTGCATGTTAAACATATTTGGTAAAAAAGAAATAATTCTCAAAGTGGAAACACTCATTACAACACATCATTAAATTAATGCTTCTTTACATCATTGCATTAATATCACACAATTTTATTTCAGGTTAATTTTAATAAATTAGAAAGACAAAAAATCAGAATAAAATAACAAATTATTCTTATTAATTAATTGATTAATTAAATTAATTATTATTATTATCTAAGAGACAATTTATACATGTTACAAATCTGTACTTATATTGGTATGCAGGGTTCTCAATAGGATTTTAAGACTCGTGATTTTTGGAAAGGTTGCATTCGTCTCAGCTAAATTTGATGAGTCCAAGAACTTGTAGTACCTTTTGAACAAATCATGTTTTTATTGCAATAAATGAATAAAAATTATATACTCTACATATAAAAATACATAGCCACGATGGCTGCTAAAAGTGTTTACTTTTCCAAAATTACCGTAACAAGAACTAGATTAATCACTAAGTAATATCTCTCAATATCTAATACAATTGTAAGTATGTTCAAGCGTACTAAGAAGAGAATAAGAGAATGCATGCTTAACTTTCGCTTCACTCTGATTTTGGGTAGATCTCTGAGCCACTGACTGATGACTGAGCCAATTTAAGGGCTTAATTGTCATGATCAGGAGATGGTAACGACGACCAGAGAAGAACTGCTTAAGTTTTGGAAAAGGAAAAAGTCGTATAAGGCTAGATATGGTGGGTGTGGCAAGACGGTACCCTTCTCCAACTTCAAAAAAATGCTTCACAAGCTCAGATGTATGTGATCGAGCATTATCAAAAAGTAGACGAACATGCCCAAATGCTAGTATCTCAAGAGCTTTTTTGGTATAGCAATTTGGTAATACCGACCGGTAACACGTTGCCCTTATAGGAATCGGAATTTGTACGGCTATACCATCACTATAGAAGGTATGCAGTAAAGAACTTTCTTTGTGCTTACGGTACAGGTTCTTCTATCGTGTTTAATAGCCATATTTTTTGCTTCCAATTTTCCTTATTGGTTCAAAATAGTAAACCCATGTTTCGTCACCAGCAACAATGTTTGCAAATTGTCTTTAATTGAATATAGGAAACATTTTCAGAAATTGCTTAGCGGATTGTACTCGTACCCGTATTTGGTCATCTGTCAATATATGTGGTATGCATCTGGCAGAAATCTTTTCTACTTTCAAAATATGCTTCAAAATGAAATGCACCCAAGAAAGTGATTTGCCAACAGCTTTAGCATTATCACAAATCATGGATCTGCTATCACTTTCAATTATTTCCCCGACTTTTGCATTGCCCTGCTACCGTACAGTCACAGGTACATAAGATTTTCCTAAAGTTCGACGGACTCCGTGCCAGTCAGAAATTTCTTTCTCCACCTATGAACTGTTCCAAGCCCATTAACTTCTCCCAATTAAGTAAAACTCTGCATTATCGAATCACCTAGTTTTGTGCTAACTTTTATATAAGCTTTATATCTACATTCTCACAGCGTTTCCTAACCATTTTCAACAACAGTGGTCAATGACTGGCACTATCGAAATGACTTAAGAAAATCGCCGCTGTGGTACATTACACATTACATATCCCAAACAGCCCTCGCATGTCGTTTAAACTATCAGTTGTAATTTGGCTTAATGCTGATGACGAGCAGCTAGATCTCCCAGACTTAGAAGAGAATGAATGGAAAGTTGGTACGAGAGGGGATTGAAATATGAATGGACAAGTGGTGGCTATTGTGCCACAGGAACTTTATTGACATAGATCACTGTTCGTTATCTTTACCTTTACATACATGTACTGTGTGCTTCTGGTGATGAGCAGGGAAATGGAACTGATGAAGAAGGGGGTGAAGTGGATATGAACAGTCTGATCGATGGATATTATGATAATCATGATCACCATCAGAAGAATTGATATTTACCATGGAAATGTTTGTTTCATTGTTCTGTTCATAATTTTTAAAAAATAGCCATAAAAACACTTTGTTTTACAAAAATCATCATTTTTTTCATATGAATATGCAAATGAGCTAATTTACAAATAACGGTAGCATATAAAAGTGCATTCATATGCTTTCATTTGATACCACTCTG
>CAJDSM010073452.1:59-12791 GCA_903981925.1 Ostrea lurida
GCCGATGTCCTGCTGGTCATTTTTGATTTTGGTGTGGGTCCATTTGTAAAAATGTTTTGTTAATTGACGTTGGCGTTATGAGTATCTGGGACCTTATCTTGCGATGGTCGCAAGTCCTGCTTGTTAATCAAGGATTATTTGAGCAATTTCGTTGGAGCAAAAATTACTTTGGCATACAAAATGCCCTCTGGATCTTTCTTTGGGAGTTGAGGTCATTAATCGCTTTAAAAAAAAAAATATGTTAAAAAAAACCATACCTTCTTATGAAATCTAACGTTGATTGTTAGTAGGGTAATTTAGTGGCAATAGTTTCTAGGGGAGCTAGGACATGCTTAAACAGATTTTGTCATGCTTAAAATATAAGCCATATATTTTATGAGGTCTCTTGGCAACCTCTTAGTTGCATGCCTTGTAATGAACCAAGTTCATGTTTGTATGACGATGATAGTTTGATCCTGTGTGTTAGTAATAGGCCAAAAGATGGTAGAAAAGAGCTGGGGAGTAGGTCTCTGCTCAGAGCTTCGCTCGCCAGTGGGAGACTATACCGTTCTAGACATCTGCCAAAGATAGAGCCTACTGGTCAAAGTCCCTCCTGTCCTAGCTTTCTGTTGCTTGTGAACAAATTCATCTGAATCCGCCACCGACTGAATATGTGTGTTGTTCTGATAAGATATTTATCCTCGGGGCGGGATTATATTTTTTGCATAAATATCGGCTGTAAACATACAGTTATCTGTGCTAATCCGGCAGAATAGAATATTCAGCTTATTTCCGTGTTATTATATTTTCCATATATTTCGTCTCTTTGTTTTTCTCTGCGGAAGGCGGACTTCGTTTTGCCCGAGAGCTGCGAATGAGATCGTCGAGAATTGACAGGAGTGTGTAAGGGGCGGATCTGAAATTACGATTGTTGGGGGAAGGGGGGTAAGCAAAACATAATATGCAGGTTTTCGGGGGAAGGACTTAGAGCCCCAGTGGGTACGAGCGGCGAAGCCCTTGTGGGCGGCGCAGCCCCTGAAGCGTCGCACAGGCATTTAAGGTTGTTGTAGGGTTCGAAATCTTGGGTCTCAGAGGTTCAGTTTATTTTTCATATAATTCTATTCTATTTCAAATCAATAAAATGCGCACGCTAAATTGTTAGAGGTTTTTGCACGCTCTCATCCACCCTCTCATTTGGTACCTGTGGGGACTTTCTGATGAGTTTCTTTTCTGAAACAACATCGTTAAGTAAATTAAACAATCTGATATAGTAATTCTTTCGAAAGTATATTCCTCAGCGAGTGTGCATTTTATGTAATTTTCAGGTGGAGTACACGAAAGATATTATATATAAAATCGCTCAGGTAAAAAAAAATACTCCATCTATCGCGGGGCGCAGCACACTACCCACCGCTTCCGCCCTGCCCCTCACTACTCTTACTCGACGGATACGATACATTTACTAGATATATAAAAATTACACTTGTCATGTACGGAGTTCTTTTAAAGTACACAAGGTAGAAATAAGGGCATCATATGATTGAAGATTGGACTTTAAGGTACAATTGTACATCGTAAATGCATGTGCTCATTATATGTTATGCCATGTTTGTCTGAACTCATAGATTTTCACTACTGATTACCAGTACTTAAATTCATTCTGAATAGTGATAACAGGTCAGACCAACTCAGAGAGAGAGTGCCGAAAAGAACTTCATTGATTGTTGATTTCAGTAACTTTATATAAGAAGTAGAGTCTGAAATACTAGTCGCTATGCAATCATTAAAAAACACTTCTGTAATGAGTGAAATATATAAATATTGTGCCATCAAGAGCTCTGGATACATGAGTTAAGTGGAAATATTCTGGAAGGGTTTGAGCAGGAACTCTATATACGAGGTGGGTGGAAGAGCTTTCACTCACAGCACAAAGAACAATTTCCCTAAGGTACTTGGTAACTAATTTAGGACATGCTAGCATAATGGCGCGGTGGTATTTCATATGGTCTAGACTATTATTATTCTGGTGTTTCTTCTTCTTTATGTATGAGGATTTGATACATATTAATTAAGCAATTTTTCATAGATGAAATGTGTATACCCAATTTGACAAGAGTTGGATTGTTTCTTTCGGGTTGTCTCGTGGTATCCGCCCAAGTGTATTGTTTGATTTGTTATTTATTGTATGCGCACTTGCATGTCTGCTCTGATATGTATCATTAATAGCAAAGTGTGGTTGCCAATCCGCACACGAAGTATTTCTATAGAGATATATGGACAATACTCTAACGAAATGACAAAGGTAAACACTGATTAGCAGTGGGTATACTGTGTTGGCGTCCTCTGGGATTCACCCGTCCTACTTGATACACAAATTACAAAAATTTATTGATATTTAGAATTGTGTAGATTTATTCTGTCAAATAGACAAAGGGGACGCAAGACCAGTTGGTTGAAAACAAACATATTATCACACACAGGTTCAGTTAGCTAAAACATAAAACAACAATAACGTGGATATTTTACTAATTTTTATGCAAATCATAGGAGGAACAGCTTTAGCACTCATTTTCATATCCTCGTATGTGGGTGTGCATTTTTTTGGGCAAGTGCACCGTCATAATATTGGAACTAAAAGTGGTGTTTTCAAAAAATAGGGTCAAACTGCTCCCTTTAAAATAGTCTTTGAGGTCTTTCACTCGAATCTTAAAAGGAAATACCATATTTAAGTCAGGCTGTAATTGTTAATTATTATGATTATAGTGTGGGTATGCTGAGCATTTACGAAGAGAAACGACTCACAAGAGCCGTGCTTCATCCGAAAATCATTATTGCGTGTTAGGTCTACTCAAAATTAAAGGGCCAAACAGTTTAACGCATTTTTAAGGCGGACCGATCTTTGGGAACATTTTCAGAGGTGCTCTATTATTTAATTTGGAAACGGTAACTGCGAAATTTGTCCAATATAATTTTTCCGGGTAAGCTTAATATCTCTAGCGAGTGCTAATAATCACTTCATTCAACAGTGTCAGCAAAATGCGGTGCGGGTGCCTATGGCTCAGTCGGTCATATTGTAACCTATAATAATTTTTCTGCCCGCATATTTAAGCGCTAATATGAAGCATATTTAGTTTTGTCATAGGTCGCTATGTACTGGACTATGCGCCTAAGTTCTCTTGACGTTGACTCGACAATCTACTATATGGGCTCTAAGACTTGTTTCCACTTCACCGAAAACTATATAAATGTGATATGCACTAAATAGTGGTGCTTGGATCGCTGTATCGTTCTTTGTATTTCAATTTTGGTTCGTCTATGGATAAACTGTGCTATGTGTTAATTGTAGAGATAGAGACATACTGATCGCATATTGGGATGTTTGAGTTACGAGAAGCGATTGTTCGTGGCTATAAGATATTATTATTGACGTGGGAGTCTTTTAATGTGGACAGGAGGGTGTCAAGAATTCGCACTGCTTTTACTCCGTTACGTTGACTTATTGCATAATGAAGTATACGTGAACTGAGTGTGGACGGTACGGGGGGGCGATCTTAATTTGTAGTATGGAATAAAGTCACGGTCTATAATTAAATTCCGATGGGCATTCTCATATCCGCCCGTCGTGTTTATCGTTGTGACGATAGGGGCGAGTACGTGCAATCTGCGAGAAGTAGACCCAGCAATTACACCAGTGGGGGTCATTTACATTGTCTGTAGACACAGAGAACAGTTGTGAGAGCGGCTATAGTCAATGTTGAGAAGGGGTATTGCGGACTTATCCTGAATAAGTATTTATTACTGAGTATCGACAGGAAAGTTCAAAATTTTCGTGCCCTTCTCTGGCGCAGGGAGGAGGGGGGGGCATATGCAACTTGAGACGATAACAAACAGTATCTTTCAACTCTTTTACACTAAAATTGAAAAGTTGCTCGTAGTGCTGGCTAAGTATTAGTTAGATTATATTTAATTTCACTCAATGAAATTATAGGATAAATAATAGTTGGGTCGTTTACGTTGATATTTGTCACTAGGGTTATGTTTTGACGCTCAGCATGGGGGTGAGGCGGAGGGGAATATTTATCGGGAAATCTGAATGTTGTCGTTTGAAGCTAGCTTGAACTCTATGACTCCTTCATAAGTACGTACTACTATTACTCGGTCTATTCCTGTATCGGGTTACGTGAACTTTGACGAGCGTGATCGCGGATTGCTCTAGGTCCTAGAGTGTGAGTAGCAAGTAAACATTCTGTTCACGTATCGAAAGAGCCACACGAAAGACAGGTGTTTCTCATGCTTTTTATTACATGTTCGAGAGAATTTCTCTTGAGGAGAGTATTTAAACTAAATTCTGTTTTAGTTATTTCGCAACTTCTTATAGTTTATTTCGACGAAATAATTCGAAGTTACTATTACTACAACCTACAGTGTACACTTTGTATCTCTCTCTTTAACTGGTCATCGTCCTTGGAGATGTGAGTTTCTATTTAACAGAGAACTGCGGCCAAATGTTACTACTATTTGGTCGTGGTAGACTTTTTCCGATCATACATTTGTTATGAACCTTAGCATGCTAGTGTACTAATCTGTAAGCGGTGTTTATACCTGTGGTCTCGTTGGTGCGTGGGCCCCTCGGGTTCTGTGCGTTTTGAACCTTGTTGTCTATTGCGCATGTGTCTTCCAAGTGAAATTCGGCGCAGCTTTTTTGGGTGTCGACACGCTGAATTAGGGGTGATCTCGTCAAGTGAACGGGTGCGGGTCTCAAACCGAGACAGTGTTTGGGAAAGTCCGTATTTAACTTCATTGAATGAACAACCACACTCTCCTTCTTCTCTGTCGTTTTATAAAGGTCGCACACCACACACTCATACTGTCAACAACTGGTTCCGCTGGCACCTCCCGCACACACACAAAAGACCCACATATGACCGGAAGATATAAACTTCATTTCTTCATGTTTGATTTTATCAATCTTGTGTCTGTGATACTTTGATTTTGCAACAAACAACCTACACTAGACAGCGGGTAGAAAATACAAAGCTATAGTCAAATAATGTGCCTGGTAGAAATTGGCATGTGGAGTATAAAATCCATAAATAAACAATGTATAATAAAGTCTGAATTCTTTACTATTGTTAAAATACAAAGATAGAAAAAGAAATACTACTGATAGATTTCCTTGTCTGATTGATTAATGATGCTTTATAATTAACCTTTTTACTGAAGACTCGCAATTAAATACATCACTCCGTATTTCAAGCTAAACCCGAACTCAAAACAGAGCACCAGTACCACCTAGCAACTCGGCGCCCTGTAGAGACCCTCGCCGCGCGCAACCCACCTCCACGTCCCACCCACAACCACAAACAGCCAGACAACGACACCTACGACCACAGGGTAATAATAAATAACATTACGGTACATACACTATATTATTGCACCAGAAATGCCGCCAAATTTCGACAAATTTAATGTCTCTTTCAGTGGATGCCTCAAAACCGAAATGTTGGAAATCTCCGAACATGAAAGTAAAACCTGTTTTTTCCTCTGTAAAAGTGGGGATCCAATGTACGTGCCGAAAGATTGCGGGGGCCAAATATCGTTCGGAGGATCACGAGCGGAGCTGAGGGAAGGAGATATCTTAATTTTCTGATATGAATTCTGAAATTTAACCACTGCAATTAAATACATATCCGGTATTTCAGCTAGTAACATAAGTACATACAATGTACAGATGCGACCTAGTTCTACCTCTTCTTTAAAGCAGGTCGTAAAGCAAGTTTTCTAATTGGACTGCTCTAAGTTAACTTAGAAGCAGTTCTGCTGACTTGCCTGAGCTTGCTCTATGACTGCTCCAAGTTCACTTAGAACAGCTATGCTGACTCTCACGACTGCTCTAAGTTCACTTAGAACAGCTTCCACGACTGCTCCAAGTTCACTTAGAACAGCTCCATGACTGCCCAAAGTTCACTTAGAATAGCTATTACTTAATTATCTTTCGTCGCTAATTTCCTTCAAGTTCTGGTTGGTTATAAAAAATATAAGTTAAAAAAACCCCGCAAAACATAAAATTGAAATGGAGGTTTATTACAGCATTGAATTGCTATTAAAACCAGTGCACATCTAACGTGCGGATATTGAACGAGAATTACATGTATGCCACTCGCACCAAACTTACTTTTTTAATCATGTTTCGGAATCTTAGTCATCATTTCCCTCAACGTTCGCCGGAGTTTTGTTAAATACATCAACTTCCAGTGCGAAAGAGGTTGTTTGTTGACACTAAAATGGCAGCGCGTACATTTTGTGGACAAAGAGTGAAGACAGGTTAAAACCAATCTCAGGGATTTACAATTGTGTTCGTCATATGGGGATTAAACTATAGTAGTTTACTGGTGTGTTTGAAGGGTGGAAGTTATGTCTTGATTCATTTGCTATAAAAACATTCCTGAATGGAAGCCAATTTTACAAAAACGCAATGTCACCCTTTGAATAATACCTAAGGTATCAAACCATGGGTAAACTATTTGCTATCACTTTTGGTATTGTACACCTACGCACTTCAGAACAGGCAAGATTTGCAGGTAATTTTTTATCTTTAAGTTAATAAGTTCGATGTTAGATAAGCACCTATCATCGAAAAGAGTAAATGAAATAATATTTACTTATCATCAAGTAAAATATGCATATTTTACTTGAAACGTATCAAGATTTATTTTACTGAGTGTGTAATTTTTATGAATAGAAAATTTTACACATGTTGAAAGATTAAGCTATCATTATTATAATGCAAACTCAAACTAAACTGACCTTCAAGTTGCAAATTTTAAAATGAACTGGCAGTTTCCAAAGCGGTTAATTTATATACACCACAGAGGCTGTTCTAATTCTTGACCGGAGCTGCCTCGTAAAAAGAACAGCTTATAAGAGCTGTTTCTACATCTTGAACTGCCGACGTTAACTTAGAGGGTCTGTGTCTGGCTGTATGACTACGCTTTGCGTCTGGCTCTAAGTTAACTTGAGACAGTCTCATGACTTGATTGGGCGAGGAGGTTAGAACTGGTCGCATCTGTAGCAACTGGGCTGTAGAACCCGCGGGGACTAACAGTCCACCAGCAGAGGCCTCGACCCAGGGGTCATAATATAAATCATATACGGCACCAAATTTTATGCACCAGATGCGCATTTCGACAAATTATGTCTCTTCAGTGATATAAAATATAGAATACTGGTGAAAAATCTGTTTAACTAAAGCAATGCCATATGTGTTAGTGATATCCTAAATATGATGTGTGCAACATCATGTGTTTATTTACTCCCCGAGTTATTATTATTATTTATAATAAATGACTTCGAGTTATGATTCTGTATGTGCATACACTTAATGTAATGGTGGTCATTCATCGTTCAAACTTTATGTATTTCCTACATGATATTAGTTGAAGTTTAACTGCACTTTGAAATTGTTTCGCGCCTTGCTGTGCAAGATAGTTCTGTTTACTACAGGGAAATAACTCAGGCACATCTCGACATTTGCGTATTTGTATACAATAACACTGTGAATATGTGTTAACTTATTCTCAGAAGTTCAGAGTTTTATAAAATCGAATAAATTCTTATTGTTAACTTTCATGTAAGATTACTCGAATCTGATTGGACAAGGAACAGTTGACAAAACATCTACTGTTTTCCCTCTGGAATAGCAAACACCCCTCCAGGGTGATAAGTATCTAGCAACGGGAAACATTACTTTGACGCACGGTAACATTTATGAAAAATTTTACAGTGCATCAATTTATGCGCGTAGGTTTCGCATAGAATTGTTAGACGACGTCGTTTGAGCGTTTGTGATTAACGCAATTACCAGCATTGACATACGAAACATCGCATGACAGTGATCAAAGTCAACAGACGAAACGGTTTGTTGTTTTTATAACATTCAGTATAACAAAATAAATATTGCATATAGTTGAGGGTAACATTGAAAATTTTCACCCCTCGAAAAACCATTGTCAATCTCGGCTACGCCTCGGTAGATAATGTTTTTTGGGGGGTGAAAATTTTTACTGTTACCCTCAACTACATGCAATATATTTGGTCACGTGTTCCATTGATCAAAATATGGTACCGCTGCCATTTTTAATAGATAATTATATTTAAAACAATGTGCATAATAGAGATACACATTGTATTTAGGTAGGCTTTGAACAGCCATTCTTTTAGGATAGATGTCTTATTGTTTTGCAGACTACTTGTAAGTAGTATTTGCAAGACATTTGAATACGGTGATCTATATTACAAAGGTGAGTATGTGAAAGACAATCTGTGAAAAAGGTACAGATCACAGTAGCTGATTAGAGGACAGCGTAATCGGAGTTAGGGACCTGCTCTTACAAGGTCCATAGTCACGTATTATTAGAACCCTCACCGCTACGGCCCTGACCATAGGTCGAAATATGTGGTAAAACTACAGCAGGTGATGTTTCAATGTGAGTGAGAAATTTCTTGACTAAAGAACAAATACCATTTGTAAAGGTTAAAGAGAATCAGTCTGTGGAAAAATTAAAGAAAGTTTAGGCAATCGTTGTGAAAGTAAAGGGAATTATCCTGTGCAACAGGTAAATGGAGCAGTCTGTGCTAAAGGAAAGGGAAGCATTTTGTGCTAAAGGAATGTTAAAAGACGCATTATATGACAAAAGGGAACAATTTGTGTAAAGAAAAGCATTCTTTGTAAAAAGCAAAGAGAAAGATTCTGTGGAAAAGGAAAGCAATTTATGTTTTAATGCAAATGGAAGCAATCTCCATCGGCTTGTTTACGGTGTTGTTCCGACACAATAACATTTTCGTCAATAAAGTAAAATTGTGTGCGACACAATAACATAGAATAACAGTGAGGTACGCGCCGATCATCAAAGAGAAATAAGTCATATTGATTGCTACGTCAAAACGGACTTGTGTGCGATAGTGTTTTGACAGCAATGGACAGGGAGCGGTGCCCCAGAGTGGCGGTATTATGTTACTGAAAAGACAAACGAACAGTGATCAATCTCGCAAGTCGCAAACAGAACACAAAACAAGAGCCGGGCTCGATACACCAGAGGTGGGATCAGATGCCTAAGAAGAGTAAGCATCCAATGTCGACCGGTCACACTCGCCGTGAGCCCATTGTCTTGATCAGCTACACAGAGTAATCCGTAGTCAAAATAAGTGTACAGCTTAACAATTCCTATGAAACACGCCAGACAGCATTTTACTCGATGACAGTCCCAAATGGCAAACTAGATAGTTATTACGATCGTAGAATTTGTGAAATGCTGCCTTTAAACATGACTGTTGAAATCCCTGTAACATCAACTTGTTTGTAAGTAGCTTGCCTAAATACAAAAAACTAATTATATGCAAAATAAGCTCTTGCGTATCGAATAAGTTGAGAGACATACACACAATACGCAGATAATGATTGAATATTGCTACACAAATATGGGTTGTTGACGAATAAGAAGCTGAAATCATCCCGTTTGTCATAAAGTTGAGTTGTTAGTTTGCCGTTATGATCAATAAGATATCCAAGGACGAAGCCGATATGAATGACTCTGTGGTGTCTTCTATTTTTAGTTCGCTGGGATATATAGAATCGACATATGAATGAAAATTATTATTATTATTAGATAAAATATTTTCGATATATCGAAATGTCAAATTAAAGGTCACCGCTAGATATTTTTTGAAGCTTTTGAATGAATTTTTCCTCTTAAGAATATAAAAACAGGAATAATTCCCTTCTCCGATACTATACACGATACGTAGATGGGTAAGGAACAGTACAAGCAACTCAATATTTGAATTGTTGAACTTGTCTCGGTCACATAAAACATAACTGTTAGGCTTACCATGTCTAAACGATCAAGAAATCGTCCACACAATCATATTAGTTTCAAAGATGAGAATAAAAATCATGAGATTGAAGGTAAATTATAGGCCTGCATTGAAAACGCTTCAAAACTTTTACGAGGGTCGTTTACTGAAACGCACATGGTTAGAACACATGTCAGATAACGGTTCTTAGCCATTTTTATTAGACAAAAGTTCTATATAAGTCGATGTACTTTAATAACACATTTTAAGATAATTCCATTAAAAAAAATAAATTAGATAGATTGAACTACAAGATAGTAAAATACTATCTTTTACATGGGCTGCGTTCAATATCGTAGCGGCTACGTAGGGCTCGGTAGCGCTACGATCTTAAACGGCATGCTAGGCTAGCCCTGACGTAGCGATAACAAGCGTAATTCATACAGTGCGTTCAAGATACCTAGATTTCTAGCCTAGCGGCTAGGCTAGCCGCTACGATCTTGAACGCAGCCCTGGTCTCTGTCAAAAGTTTAAGCAGCATTCTAAAAACAGTCAGATAAATGCCGCACGAAACTGTCTATCCTACAAGGAGAGACCTCGGGAGACTTGAGAACAGCCATTTTCATCAGGTGGCTATCACTTTCGTTTTCCTGCCGTGGGTAAAGTTTCATTAAAATCGATACAACTATTACAATTGACATTTTGTTGACTGTGAAAGAGGACTTAGAGCTGTCAAGAGAACAAACAGCCAGTTGAGAAATCGATCGTCACCTCCAAAAAGGTTTCAACTTTCCATCAAATGATCGAGTTTCCTTTTATGAAATAGTAACTTTGTAGAAAGATTGATTGAATCTTTTAAAATATTTGCACCATATCTTAATGTGCAATTCTTACTCTTTGCTTGCTCAATTCCACAACCCATACATTTATGACACTCATTTAATACTTGATTACGGTTTATCACAATTTACATGTATCAGTAGGACTGACCGGTAAAACCCCTTCCCACAGAACGCAACCGGAAGTACCCAAAGATGAATGTAATGGATAGTAAAAGATGCGTTATGCTTCAGATATATATTAGTCTATATGCTGTGCACATTTTAGTGCAGAATGATATTCAAAAATATTCCAAATATTGACATCGCAAACAGACACCATTTCCTTTCCTTTACTGTCTCAGATATTGAATTCGATGCGCTTTTCGGTGCTTGATAGTTACTGTATAGCGTTCAGGGTCCCTAGACTCCAACCCCAGATGGGTAGTCTGTACTACGTCAAAATGACACACTTCTTCATTGCCGAACAGTTTACGTGTTAATTTTGTTTGAGGGGTGTTGTTTCGGTAACTTAGTGATTAGAACACTCGCTTCGTAATCAGAGGGTGCTGAGTTGGATCCTCCAGATCACATCAAGCCTACACCTCTCAAATGTGTACATAAATTGTCTGTGGTTTTGCCACATACGAAACCGATTAGGATCAAAGTATGGAAAAATCAATAGAATATGGCGTTATGATGCGATACAAGGCGTGATAACGCAAAGTGAAAAGGTGTTATATAACGCGTAAGAAGGCGTAATAACACGAAAAACACATTATTACGCCTTTCAAAAAGGCGTGATTATGCGGAAAAAAGAATTACTACTAGGCCTTCCACAAGAATTATTACGTCTTTCCAAAAGGCGTTACTGGGCCTTTAAAATGGCGTTATTAAGCCTTTAAAAAAAACATACCTTACCAAAAGGCGTTATTACAGAAAGTAGAAATTCATTTTAAAGAAGACATTTTTGCACATCCATTTTTATAAGATTAGCAATCTCCTAATTGTCCACCCTGTGAGCTGGACAGGGCTTCGTCATATTTGACTATTTCATCTTGATGATTAAAGGTCACAGTACTAGTTACCAAACTTTAAAGTGAAACACGCCTTCTTCCTGAGCCGCATCAGCCGATCAACTAAACATCTATTTTGGTTTTAAGGCCTTAAGTATTCTCGATGTAACAATAAAAATCAAACCTATCACTGAACTCCAGCGTCCTGGTTTCATCATTGTTATATCGACTTACGGTACCAAGTGTTGAATGTTTGATTTACTTTGACGCTATGAAAGAAGAGCAATTCCAGACGACCGAGATGACCATGTGACGTATCTATCACGTTGTCCTCTAATTCCACACACCTACAAAATCCACTAAACGTCTATCATCAAAGACATCAAACTTTACTCACATACAAAATCAAACTGAACATTTACAAGACATCAAACTTTACTCACATACAAAATCCAATGAACATTTTATCTAGACATCAAACTTTACCTCATACAAAATCCAATGAACATTTCTTATCTAGACATCAAAACTTCACTCACATACAAAATCCACTGAACATTTCTTATCAAGACATCAAACTTTACTCACATACAAAGTCAACTGAACATTTATCAAGACATCAAACTTCACTCACATACAAATTCCAATGAACATTTCTTATCAAGACATCAAACTTTACTCACGTACAAAGCTGAACATTTCTTTATCTAGGACATCAAACTTCACTCACATAACAAAATCCACTGAACATTTATCAAGACATCAAACTTCACTCACATACAAAATCCAGTAAACTTATCAAGACATCAGGTACATGAGGTACTCTACACCGTCATAATGGTTGACGTCCTTGAAAATATCAACAAGTTTATTTGTCAATTCATCTCATATTTTTACAGTAACTAGCTGAGTAGCTCAGCAAAGAGTTGACTACTGGACTAAAGACCGCGGGTTCAGTTCCAGCAGGCTTTCATTTGTTCACATTATTTTCTACAAAAACTGCATTTTTTTTTTAATAAAGAGAGTGAATCTGAAAGTTGTTTAACATATCCTCTACTTTTCATCCA
>CAJDSM010073473.1:8894-22263 GCA_903981925.1 Ostrea lurida
GAAACAAAAGAGGAGATGAGGTCAAAAGTCAAGGTCATATGAATCAAAGGTCCATATAGTCATGAATAATACATGCCAATAACATCCCTCTCATATTGATACACCCAATGATGCTAGATATGGTAATGCATACGCAAAGAACCAAAAGAAGCTATAATGGCTCAGACAATACAAATTAAGAACCGCAGATGGAACAGACAGACAAGGTACATGACAACATCGCCGCAATGATGATGCAATCCAATGTGCCAATACAGGAAGTAATGGCAAATGAACAAAGAAGTTATGGCCCGGACACCACGAATTCGCCTGTTGAAAAACTGAAATATTGTTTGATCTTGGAGGTCAAAGGTCAAGGTCATAACAAGATGTCATAAATTTACATGACAACATCGTCTCATAGTGAATACACCCATATGCCCAAATATGGTAATGCCTACCGTCAAAAGAAAACAAGAAGTATGGCCCGGGACACCGAATTCATGTTAAAAAACTGATATTTTTGATCTTGAGGTCAACAAGGTCATTACAGAGGTCATCATATACGCGACAACATCGTCTCATAGTGATAACACCATAATGCCCAAACTATGCGTATCATGCCTACCGTCAAAGGAACAAAGGAAGTTGTGGCCCGGACACGAGATCTGCACAGACAGAACGACAGATGTGCGATTCCTTATATAGCCCCCCCCCCCAAAACCTGTTTCGGGGGCAGTTATACATACAGTTATATATTTTCAAAAGCGCTCCTTTCTTCAATCTGCCAAAGAGGTACCTTCCACTGCTACAGTGTAGTTCAGGAAGAAAAAGTGAAAATAAGCAAAATACAAAATTATGGGCAAACACGGAACCCTGGATATAACCAGAAAGTGATACAAATTAGCGCTTGTCCCACTGCTAAAGAAGAGTAAGATTTATAATTTTTATATTCAAAGGGCGCCCTCATACAGTTGCTAAAGAAAGAAAAGTAAGCATCTCAGCCTACAGAAACAACTGCCCGCTGCAGCAGTTTCCCCGTCGAGGGACCCAGTACCTCTTTCTTGTCGTGAGAAGGCGACTAATGGGTGACAGTCCTGTCGCACAGGGGTTCCTGTATACAGGCAGGTATGGCACGATAAAACTGTCATCCCTCGCTCAAGAGACCGAAAGCACCGAGCTAAGCGCTAAATTTCACAGCCCTTCTACTCAGAAACTGAATCTGAACGGTCTTCCACGAGCGAGTGAAGAGTCTCATGCAAGACGTTAAACAAGGTAAATTCATTGACTGATGATGTATACTGTTTTACCCCTATTGAAGGATCTTTCACTATCATACTGGAGAAGTCACCTAATGCCCGTGAAAGCGCTGGCAAATTTTAGGCCTGTGCTCGCACTCAGGGCCTCTATGAGCAGGGAGAATCTCTATCGTGACCACACCTGCTGTGACACGGGACCTCGCTTTTTGCGGTCTCAAATCCGAAGGACCGTCCCAATTTGAGTCGCCTCTTTACGAACAAAGCAGGTATTACCTGACGCTCAGACCTTCTTTCTTAACCCGGGTCCCCAAAGGGCTCAAACAAGTGTAAAACCCCAACAATATAATAAATTGCTTCCCTAATCTTAGAAGCACTGCCAAAGTAAAGCAAAATAATATTCTCGTCTTCGCAGGTCAGCTTGTTAGCTATTTCAATGCAGGGAATCATACTAACAAAAGAAGGCGAAGTTAACAGTTGTGCTCAAACGACGTACAGCCATAATTCATAATCCAATCCAACAACAAAAGCGAAGTGTAGGGGTGCCAAACACGGACCGTACCGACAATTCCCTAAATAATGCGAAGGTAGGATCGAGTGGACACCGAATGGAAGGAGTATAGATCCTCGCTGAATACGGTCACCACCCGCCGAGTTGAGCTTTAGTCGAAATATAAGTAAACGGGATTACAACCCCGTCAGGCAAATCTAGTATGGCAAGAAATGACAGTCTAACAAGGGTATGCAAACAGAATTACAGTCAACATTGACTTAGTGATATTCCTGTAATCGCAAACAAGTGTCATTACTCATGCGAGCGCTCTCGCTCAGAATTTTGCGGAAAGATGACTTTTGAAACGAGATTCGTTATAAACCCTGCATGCCATCAAACTTTTTGTTAGTAGTTTGGCCTCCGCTTAAAAAAATCCCGCATAACGCCAATAGCAATGCTGCTTGCGTATCGAATCAAACTGGGAATACGCCACACCAAATCAGACCAGCAGTGATCTGTTCCTTTACCCTTGCCATATCTACGGGCTTTGAATGTCTCTGAACATGGACACCGCCTTCCCCGCATAATCATCTGGGTATGTATGCTTTCTTGCGACTCTACGGCATATGGAAAACAAACTTCAGTTTTTTCATGCTAAATTTGAAGTTATCAATTTTATTTGACAATCCTAATTTTATATTACCGTAAGTTTATATTATACATTATATAAAATGAAAAGTCGCTATTGACATCAAGACTAGTTCAAAATCTCAAAATGAAAAATCCTGCTTTAATATAGTGCCTAGTATGTGTGAAGAGAGTAAAAATGTCCATTCTGGAAATGACTTAAATCAAGGACGTAATATGTGTTATAGGCAATTCTCAATGCAAATGTTGCCGGCTGGTTCTACTTTTGTTGATGATGTAATGACATTTTAGAAATTGTGAAAATCAATATGTGTATTTGGGTCTGCATAAATGGATATGTTTACACACAAAACGCCTCATGAATAAATTACACCAATTCCGAAAGTTTTGATTCAAACTGAGGATTTGCAAAATTGTCTTGATGTTGGCAAGAAACGGACGAATTCCATCTTGACAACATCTTTGACAGAAACAACTGTTATGCCATTGTATAAGTATGACACTCGGAGAATTCTTTCGGCTTGACCGGAGTCGCGAGTATACACGCATGTATTTTTATTTTACCTTCGCGCATATATTCCATTGTTAAGTAGGCAAATGTGTTCCTATCTGAGGTAGCTAACTGGCACGTTAGATTCATAAGGTATCATAGGACTTACTTCGTTTGCTAGTATTGAGATCAAAACACTAGAAAAGTTAGCGGACATGGCACCATATATATCCTGAGTTAATGTCATATCCGGCCTTTTCACTCGCGTCGTTTTCGCTGCCATCGTCATACTCCCTCCCCCCCCCCATTAAACAGAACTATGATCACAGATCCCAGAAAGTTTTTTTTTATGTAGATGGCTTAATGGGTCCTGTTATATAACCCATTGTACGGAGTTTAATTGAATATATTTCAAGCAGGAAAGAAACTTATGGCAATTGGTGTTCTATCGTGCACAATGAGAGCAATCTGCTTGGATGTCCCAACTTGAAATATAACCTAAGCTGTATAAAACATGCATAATACAGTGTCCATTTCCATCAACCGTGAGTCCCTACATGAAGATAATTACAGCTAAGATATTATTTTTTATTCGTAGATCAAAACAGATTCAGAGTTTCTTTTAAGCTTTACAGAAGCAGAAACCCAATGTACATGTAATTATGCAGGATCTATAATAAAACATACTAACGTTTCAAAATCAGCGCATCATATCCAAATTTTGACCAACACACACACACACACACACCAAACTGACTACCCTGAAAGCACGACACACAATCATAAACACACACATTATTAAACTACAGGCCAATAATACAGAGACTCAAGGAGTTTGTTTCAACTAAATCGGCGACCACCATGGGGATCCGAGTTAGAATAGGTCCTTGCAGCATGCCCCTTGCGTGTCGTAAAGAGGCGGACTGAATGGGGGCGGTCACTTCGCATGAGACCCGAAAAAAACCGACGGCCCCAGTGTCACAGCAGGTGCTGCGCACGGGGGGGTAAAAAAAAAATTTTTAAAGTTCCCCTCCCCCTCCCCCTCCCCCCCCCTTGGGGGCTCAAAGGCCCCTGAGTGCCGAGCAAGGCATAAATTTTGCAGCCCTTCCACCGGCATTGGGTGACGTCTCCATATAAGTGAAGATTATTCTCGGTGGGAACGTAAAACAATAAATAATAATCAACTCCATCTAAATGGATCGATGTTGAACTGATTTGTTTCAAATACCCTTTCCTTAGAACTCGTCATTTTCGTACTCGAATTTGAACGAACGGGTAACCCGTTTACTTGTTTCGAACTACGGGCTCACGGCGGGGCTGTGACCGGTCAGCAGAGAATGCCTCTCCTTCATTGGTACCGCTAATCCTGCCCTTCCCGCTTGTTGTTGGAGGTCGGGTCTGTTGTTTGCCCAACATCAACTTATGTATATCATATATGTTTTGGCGGACTATGTCATTCCGTGTCTTTATAATACATTTGTTTCGCAAGCATTTCCCTGGTCAATTACTGATATCCGTATCTTTACAGAGAATGCTACACACTTAGAAGAGCGTGATAGCGATCATTTTCTAATTCACCCAGGAGGAGCAGTTGAGCCGAGTAGATAGCGTGCTCTCTCACCCTTAAAGCAAAATATGATACTGAAGATTATGGAGCCTTTCAATTTAATACCTGTAGATCAGAGAGTAATCGGACCACAACATCTGGCCAAATTACCTAAGACTCTCAACTATTCCATAGGGCATCTGTCTTGACAGTGTCCTTAAATTGAAATAAAATAAGCCAGAATTGTGTGCCGGACAGGTCTCATTCCCGCTACAGCCCTGGTAATGGGACCTCACTAGATGAATTACTATATACCAGTGCGTTGGATATGTAACTGCGGAGAAAAAATGTGAATGAAAATATTTGTTTTGGATGGCAGAAGACAGGACGGACAGACAGGGTAAAACAGTATACCCTCACTCCAGGTACAAGATTATACTATAGAATGATGCTATCATGAAATACAGAGAACCCACCCTCTAAATGTAACAAGGTGACCCACGTTTCCTGACCTGGCCTGGAGGTTAATCAAAACTTTTTCTGTACTCATACTCAAACTGTACTCATTGTTGTTGATTCAATTACCTATGTCACCACGCCATGTTTTGTTTGAGTAACAAACTCAGATCAAACTCCAAAGCGTGTCTTCAAACATCTTGACCGTATAAACTACGCATTTAAATATAAGATGATTATTATAATCAAAGTTTCAAAAAGATTTTAGATCACCGAGTTAAGCTTGAACGTATGAAAAGTGCTCAAAAAAGTTTATAACCTCCAGGCTCTGACCTGAGGTATGCAAGTATTGATACTGATTGACCAATCTACATATCACAATTATCGAATGAGCATTTTGAAATAAAAACTGCATTTTTATTGACAACTCGCTTCAAAAACAGTGATTTCGTTTTGAAATAGGTGTCACACCTTGAAAACAGCAGCACACGTGGTTGAAGTGTCAACGTCAGGCAACAACTATGCAGAAAAGTAGATGGACTTGTTAGACAATAGACCAACATGGAGAATATCGGCAAAGTGAAAAGATTGGCTCTCAAGACTAGACAACCAATAAGGAAATCAACAGACTTGGCCACACAAGCCATTAGCCCAGGGGAATTTCAAGCCGAACCAATACTCCCCAAAAAAAACAATCGTTAAAGAATTCTTAATTGGCCAGACATCACAGGTCAGAAATTAAAAGGAGGAACTTCTACAAAATTGTGGAGAAAAAAACCGGAGTAAGTTCTGGACCAGAGAGGCACGTCCTAAGCAATACATAGATACCATCAGCACAAGACACCCAAGACCAGTCATTGTCAAGTTCCTTTCCAATGACATCAGGAAAGCGGGTCATTACAAAGAGGGAGAAAGTGCAAGAAGCACTTTACAAATGGTGGATTCATTTAACCACATGAACGCGCAGCTATTGAAAAGGTTGACGTGCAGAGGAGAGAGAACATGTTATAGATAGCGCGTGGTACTGATCAATGGGTACATATTTTGCCATTGGACAAAAGTTGGGAACACATAAACTGGGACGTTGCTGATGACAATTGAAAAAAAATTTTCATTTAAGGAAAAAAAAAATGCAACTCGAAAGTGAAAACAGACGGAAGCAGCCAGAGAACAAGCGCTATGACATTTTGCCTTAAGGCGTGAAGGTATGCCTTAATAATGACCAGTGAATTAACTTAGTATTGTGTGTTTGAAGCACTTATTTGTCTGTATGTGTGTCTATGTATGTGTAGTTGTACCTGTAGGTAGTGTACTGTAGTCGTCGAATTATTCATTTGCCTTTTTATAGCACCGCAGTTCAATCATTCATGATCGAAAATATAATTGTTGTTTTTTTACGATGAAAACGGTTGAAACGCTTAGATTTTTTAAGTAATGAATGTTAGAGTTGTTTCATCAAACAGCCAAAACGAGAGATGTTTTATACTGGTGAAGAAACAAAAAGATGCTATATTTGCTTCAAGAGAAACTCATGTACACAGAAGTTGAAAAGTTATGGGGAGTCCGAAGGGGTTTCTAATCTGTTTTTCTGGAGCTATACTAGCAGTTCTTGCTGGAGGTGGATATCTGTTTACATGAAATAACTTGAATTTCAAATTCATTTTAGACAAATGACTCCAGTGGGTTAGATATATTATAGATATTAATATTACATGCAAATGACGTTATAGATTTACTTTAGCTAAAGCCTATAGGCCCAAATACGGAATAAGCCAGAATTCTTCAAAAAATATGATGATGAAATTGTTAAAGTTAGAAATTTGTCAGTTATTATGTGTGGTGATTGAATGTTATTCAAGGATAAGGAAAAGGATACATAATGATTTAAATTTTAAAATCCCCGTGCACAATAGAAAAATAGTAAGCATTAAGACAGATTTAGAGGTGTTGTGATCCCTGGAGAATCTGGAACGGAGAAGTAAGACAAACTACAAGGAGAAGCGTCAATCTATTATTCAAAGTAGAATTCGATCTATTTCTGTGTTTCAGGTGTATATTTAATAAACTACTTGATTCTAAAATAAATTTCCGGGGCTATAAACTGACCATGTCTGCACGTTACACTTAGAATTTAAAAACCAATGAAAGTACCTAGAGGTTAGAGAGGATATTGGAAGTATTAATTCTCAAGCTATTGTATGAAAATGAATAATACAGACAGAGTCACGTACGTGCATAACTCAAACAAAGTAGAAGAGTATAATGGTGGTCAGGTAGATAGAACATAAGGATCAGGATTACATTCAGTATTATGATCAATTATTTGGAAATTTTGAAAGATGAAAATAAAGAATATTATAGATATTCTTCAGCCAGACAAAACATTAAAATCTGAAGAACAAAGCTTACAGAAAAAGAAATTTTGGCATTTAGAAAATAAGGTAAATGCTTTGGAAATATAGAAGTCTATAAAACTCCCTTGAGGGAAAAAAAACAATTGTTTCAGGAATTCAAGAGAAAAATATATTGAGGGTTAATGCTAGATCAAAAGCCACGTGGATGAAAAGGGAGAAAAAAACACAGATATTTCCTGTAAATTAGAAAAAAGAAACTTTGTAAAAAACAATCAGAACTCATTGAGTCTTGACGCACAACATATTACGAATCAAAAATCAATAATTGGGAAGAAACAACAGATCATTCTTTATCAAATTTATACAAAAGCAAAAAACAATTCAGTGACGAAACATATACTTAGTCGAAAGTTGTGGTTTCTAAATCACAATATCAAATTATCAGATTTGCAAAAACAAAATGTGAAGGAGTTTTTAAATCTTGAGAGTGTAGATGCACTGAGAAGTATGAAAAACAAAAAGTCTCCTGGGTCGATGGCTTTACCGTTAGCAATTTTATAAGTCTTTTGGAGGGATTAGGGGTATATTGCTATCGGTTCTCTTTGAATGAAGCATATCTTACAAACAAATGTCCATTCAATCTCAAGGAATAACTAACCTGTATCCCAAAAAGAGGAAAGGATAGGCTGTATATGAAAACTGGCGACCTATTTCTTACTGAAGGTAGAATTATAAGATAGGCCTAGTGCCATAAGATCCAACCTATTTAAAAAGGTTCGCAATGACATAATTAAGTGACACACAAAAGGGTTTTATGAAAGGGACGTTCATAGGGAAAAATACTCGTTTCCTATATACCTTATTAAACTATTCTAAAGAAAGAAAAACAGTTTGGAATTACTACTTTATTAGACTTTGAAAAAGCTTTTGACCTTTGGAATGGGATTTATTGTAATGGCTTCTTAAATCATTTCAATTTTGGTGACTCACTTATTAAATGGTTCCATAAGATTTTATTCTTCCAATACTTAGTTGTGTAATAAATAATGGTCATTTATCAAGGTTTCTTTAGTTTGAGAGGGGTTGTAGACAGGAGTGATGATCTCTTGGCACCGTATCTTTTCATCATTTACAGTTAGAGCTACTGGCAATTTCATTTGAAAGAAAATGTTAATACCAAGGCATAACTATTGGTGGGGAAGAGAATAGTTAGGACAATACTGCAGATGATTCATTTCTACTCCTAGAGAAGACTGAACACTCTCTAAGATGAATCATGACTGTGTTCATTGACAGTTTAGTAAGTGTCTCAAGGCCTGAAACGTTAATATTTCAAAATCACAAGCAGTTTGGATTGGTAGTAAACTGGTTCAGTCAGAAACCTCTGGGTCCTGATTGCAATAACAATGGGGTCAAGATACAGTTCAAATTCTCCTGGAATAAATTTACCAAAAATCTTGAAGATATCATAACATGGTAATTATCAATCCTAAAATTATCAGCATTAAAAGGTTATTGATCTGGGTTAAAGAGAATTTAACACCAAATTTGGGAAGAATTAACAATATTAAAACTTTAGCACTGCCTAAGTTAAATACATTTATTTTCAGCTTTGCCAGACCCTCCGCAAGAATATAGTCGATTGAAAAAATAAAATATTCTTTAAATTCATATGAGGTATTATAACGACCAGAAAACGACAAAGAAATACACTCATTGGTAGTTATGAGGAGGTGGGATTAAAAACATGATTCACTTGCCCTTCTTTGTTTCATATATCAAACTAAAATGGGGTTAAAAGATACCTTGCAAAAATAAAGGAGTCTAGGCAACATTTGTACAATGCGATGTTCAACCTTAAGAATATAGATTTCATTTTTTTATCAAAAGAAAAACTCAAGAATTTGGTTTTTTATATAATATTTTTGAGAGATGTTAATTAAAGCGTTTGATTACAGGTTAAAAAAAGTCTGAACATGTATCAGACTATCTGTGCTTAGATATTGAAATTATTTGCTGTGTGAAAAAAATGGGCACTTTATTCAAAATGGACTGAAATGGTAATAAAAGATTAGAGGACCTTGGTATCTTGAAAATGAGAATATTTAGATGCTTTAATGAAATTCAAGGAGTGCTTTGGTACTAATAAACTTTTAAACTATTTACATGTGATATCAAATACTCAATCAAAAGTCAAATGGATTATTTATTGGCATTGAAAGAAGGTAGGATAGATAAGATAATGAATTATGAATGTCGTGCATAAATTTTGCAACATGTAATTCGAATATTATATCAAATTTTGAAAAGAAAGAGTTTTACGCCCAACTTTAAGAGAAAATAAGTGGGAAAACTGTTATTAGATGAATCCTTATCTGACAAAGCTGCTTTTATTATTGGTAAATGCTTCATTATGTACGAAGGATACAAAAATAATTTATTTTCAATACCGAATACTGATGACTATATTGCTACCAAACTCCTTTCTTCATAAAATTAAAAATTTCAGATAATTTATTTGTGTACTTTTGAAATGTGAAGCAGAAACAATAACTCACATTTTTTATGATTGTGTGCAAGTCAATTATTTTTGGAATTGATTTTGTCAGTGTATTAATTGCATGTGAAAATGATTATAAGGATATCAAAAAAAAATTGTTTACTTGGTAACAAGAAGAAGCTGTTTAGAAATTTTTTTTATTTGGTTGGCAAAAAGTTTTTTAGTTATCTAGGATCACAAGCCTTAGGGCCAAATTTGGAGGCAGTTGAATTTAAATTCAAGTTTTTAAAAATATGGAAATTACTGTGAAACGGTATTTAAATGTAAATCCAAATGCTTAGCAAAATGGGCACATATAATGATCATTGTTATAACAAGTGATGGAAAACCATCTGATATACTAAACTACATCAACTACATGACATGTTAATACTTTGAACCAGTATCAATATCTTTTTTTTCCGACTAATTATGTTTACAGTGTATCATAAAGGTATATTGGCTTGTCGTGTGCTATATTATTTACAGTACTACTTGCAATTGATTTATATGAATGTGGTGTGATTGTGTGATGATTGTATGTAATTCATAATGCGATATATTATGTTTATTATAAATGTTCTAAAAAATAAAACTTATAATAAAAAAAAAAAAAAAAAAAAAAAAAAAAAAAATGTCACACTTGATTGACATTCTTCATACACTGACCTAACTGAAGTAGCTAGGAAGTTACACTTGATTGCAAAACTGTACCTAATCCACTTGATTAATTTGAAATACATAATATATTAACTCAGGTTACTCTCGGTATCTCGACTCGGATATGTCGAACACTCCGATTATGTTGAACTGATTGCGGTCCCGGCCGTATTTACTATAATAAATGATTTAAAAAAACCTCGGATTCTCGAACATGGTATACTCTCGAATACTAACGGTTATCTGAAGTATTTTTATCCCAAGCACAAATTTTAACCTGGTTATGTACGAACTCGACGTAAGATTTTCCGGTCTGTCGGAACATAAGCATGATCTGTCGAGATAGCTCTCCAATTCCGATGACGTTAATTGATTATATATACTTGGTAACACCTGCTCGGAGCGCGCTGTATTAGCGACGTACAGTAAAACATTTCACAGCCCGCGCGTTGTTGTAGTTGTGTTTATAAATCACGCTACAAACTTCATAATTACTTAAATAAAACAAGTTTACAAACTTCATAGTAAAAATCTCGGTCAAGTCTTTAAAAATTAAACAGAATTGTTTTCCGGGGGATAAGTTGGATTATTCGGGAGTGTTTAACGGAAATTGAAAAGTTCATACCATTGAAACTAAAATTTCAGCAGTAAATGAATGTGAGAAGAAGTTGTGAACTATCAAAAGCCTCATCGCCGAGAATAGGTTGTCCCGACGCAACACGCTTTCGATATGGCTGAAAGTTGATAAAATTAAGCGATGTGTATGAAATGAGTCCGTTTGGCCCAAAGCGATAGTGAGGTGGTAATTAAAAAAAATTATATTGGAAGTCAACTTCGGATATCTCGAACGCGATATCTCGAACTTTTTTCTTGGTCCCATCGAGTTCGAGATAACGAGGTTCAACTGTATTTTTGATAATTATACACACCGCCTGATCTGAAGTAGGCCATATCAGCTTGATTGACAATATTGACACACTGACCTGATTTGAAGTTGACATTTGCGCTTGATTGACAATCTATACAACTGACCTGATTTGAAGTAGAACATGTCGCGCTTGATTACATCTTGATCCATGACCTGATTGAAGTAGACATTCGGCTTCCTTGGAGATCAGTCCGTCTGTGTATGCTTCATCGGCAGCGGCCCGGAACATCGTCAGCAGTTTGTCCTGCACTTGATTCCATTTCTCCTTGTCCTGTTATAAAGCAGCAGAGAGAAATCACGAGTGATCAACTAGTCTCGGACAAAATATTGATATCTGTGGTAAATACAACTATAACATCTCAATTGTGTTGATAAATGAAGTGAATCTCATCATTGCACAAAGTACTATACAAAGCAAATTTATCACAATGGCGAATTTCCCATCTATGCTAGCCAACCTGGGTTTACGATCCGCTTCTCTACAACATTCCTTTCTCCTGCACGTGGTCTAACGTAACAAGCTATCCGATTTGATGCTATCATGCAGGGGACTTGGCCTGCATCCAATCAGATATATGAAGTTGTTGTTACAAAAATAGTGCTAACGCAGCCAAGGGTTGTAGAGAAGCGGAGCGGATCGTAAACCTTTGGCTAGCAAAGATGCAAATTTCCATGCATTGCAGCAAAATTTGAATATAGTTATAAATCACATATGTTCAGACCTGTAAGATCTGTTGTGAAGGGATGGTGGGTCAAAGGTTCAAATAGCAAATAGACAAAGAGCCAAAAGACAAACAATAGACCCCTACTCTTTGACCTTATGGAAATCTTTCAGGAAAGAGTAGGTTTGTTCACATTGTAACACATCCCTCAGAACACTCCATGTCAAGCTGAAGAGCATCTAACATTGAACGATGCTATATATTAACACTATTACATATGGGTAGAAAATTTACAAACTCTTATGAATGTTATTCACAAAGGATACAATCTAATTAGAAACTAGAACACTAACAAAGTCAGCAAGGGCCCCGCTGAGGCAAATGTGTTAATAATTATCCGGTACACATCTGCAAATGATGTTAAACATGTTTGCAAAATTTCAGTTAAGTACCATTTATAGATTTTGAATTATATAAGTATTCACAAAATATGATTTGCAAAATTTGTGAATTTTCATCGAAAAATGAAGTTTTCCCCAAAATTATTGATCCCTATAAAACCAAATTGCAATATGCACATCTGCTTATGGTGATAAACAAGTGTGCAAATTCAAGTCCAGCTATGTACAATGTATAGGTTTTGAGTTTTAGTGTTCACAAAAATTGTTGACGGACAGACGGATGGACAGACAGACAAAGTGAAAACTATAGGGCGCCACATCTGTCAATGTGGGGCCCTGATAAATCCTCTGATCTGCTCACTTACATCACTACACAACATGGAGCAATATATGTGAGCTGCGGATCAAAGGATCTCATCTGAAATAGATTGTCTAAGTGATATTAGACCGTACAAGCAGAAATTTTAGCAAGGATTTAATTTGGGCATTATTAGTGAGGACTTTGAGTATCGCTAAAATTAGATATCGCTAACAATTCATTCAAATCATTGATAAGCTTTCCAAAAGTATAGATTATAAATCGCAAAAATTAGGTACCGCTAAAATAAGAGTACCACTTTTTACGGAGAAACGCTAAATTTGCGTCTCGCTAAAAATCCTACTTACCTGGTATATGGTATTAATTACCGAATAACGATTCATTTTAGACATTTACATATGCAACAATGATCCTGCTTATCACACAAAATAGGTGCACACAAACTGTCCCGATTACACATCAGGTTTGTGTCTGTAGCACAATTTTTCAGATAGATACTCAAAAGTTAAATCAGAATTCTAATGTTTGATTTTATAAAATATGGTTATGGAGCCACACAAATCTGAAGCTTTTTCTTGCAGTTCCTTGACCTTCAATGGTCTGGACCAAATGACCTTGGGAAATGGTTAAATGACATG
>CAJDSM010073490.1:0-14087 GCA_903981925.1 Ostrea lurida
GATCTGTAGTACCATGCTTTGATTCTGATCGCTCGATCTGAAAATTCATGGCTTTTTAAAAGTCTGATACATTGTATAGACGTCATGCTTATTAATTTACTTGCGCTAAATTAAGGACTTGAGGAATTCTTTTCAATGTTCGATTGTTAAATCCCAATCGTCAATACACGTGACTATGTATCACGAGTCTGTGCTAAATATACGATTACCTGTCTGTTATACATCCACTCGAGCTTTTAAGTGACTTGAGATGATCAGAAATGAATCGATATTGAACATATAGCTCAAAGACCTTTGGTACCTCTCTGTATTTATCCTTTGAGGATGTGTGTTACAATGGGATGGAATTTTCAATTGATAATGTCTCTTCTCCTACAAGTTCATTACAGCAAAGTATGTTGACATGTAGCTTCAAGTATTGATGAGGCCCGAACTTTGAAAAACCAAAAAAACCTTTGCCAAAACTAGTTTTTAACTACAAATCACAGATGTACATGTACATTATCGAAGAAAATGATTCACTTGTGATGAAATATTTCATTAAACAAAGCATGTATACGTTTCCCCTGCAAAATACATGAAAAATACTGATAATATACTCCCTCCACCATTAATGGCGGAGTAAACTCTAAACCTTGATGTCCTTATTAGAAAAAAGCAAAATCTAATACTGAATATTACTTCTCGAACGGGACTATTCAAGGAGGGCATGGTTTTAAAAATAAATAACCATTGTTTGAATGACATTTTTATTATGGTTCATGCCTATATGTTAACGATCCCCACGAAGAGAAAACCAATGTCCGCAACCCCAATCACTGTATGCATGCCCACAATTATTAGCAGTGAAGCACAGATACATATTTAGAATTGAGACTAAAACATCATATACAAATATATTCTGTTCACAATAGAATATACTTTCATATACCCAGTTGTCTAATTTAATACTAAAACGTGACTTCCTCTACTGGAATGGGATCACTGGGGTGCAGTATATAGACTGTGACCGTTTATTGACTGCAGTCATAGAACCACGAAAACATAATAAAAGTAAGTTTCTGATGTCGTGGATTTCAATACCGCTAAAACAAAGTCGATCTAAGATGTGAATCAATTCCTGCAATTCTCTGCCGGTACATATATCGATATGCTTGTAATTATGTTTATAATTGATTAAAGAGTTCGTTTGAGCGCAAGTTTATATGTATTGATTCTACATAAATCATATCTACTTTTACTGTCAGTGCATAATAAATTATACTATATATAGCGAAAAACAATTCAACATCATGTATAGTTTTTTTCCTATTGATTTTTACTGCAAATTTCGTCAAGGTATTCAAATATCGAACAAAAGCTGGTATTTAAATCACAATAATAGATCTTGTTACTGAATATGCGCAGAAGAATAATTCACCCGGAACTGAAAAAAAGCTGCGGGTCATCGGCAAGGTAAACCTAGTTGTGTCCAGTATTTCACTGAAACAGGCGACAGGGGGCCAAAATGGAAAGATTCTGAGGACAGGTTCTATACTCATGGCCATGTCGTCTGCTCCACCGGATTAACTCAACCTAAGGATTCTAAATGGTGAATCTACGTAAGTATCTCGTCAGTAACTACCGCAAGGGTGTGTATATTAGGTAACTTACAAACAGGTGCTTTAACATTTAAACAGTGCGTTAAAACAGAACATTTTAGTACATTTTACTATGGTTAAATTTGTTTCCCCGAGTTAAAATGATACGGAAATGAAAATAGATTGAAAAACTGCTTAATCAATGGCTAAAATATTACTGTTTTGATGGACTGTAAAGCCACAAAACTGCTAGATCTAGCTGAGCTGAAAATCAACCGTTCTTAAAAGGGTACATATTATATATGTAGCCATGTATACAAAGTATTGTCTTTTACCATCAATTATTGTGGTACATTTGTGTGATTTCTTCCCAGAACAACCGACTCTATATCTACTGATGCGGTAGTTTCAAAATGTAGGACGTCTACCCAATGGCATGTATATGATCTGTGTATTTAAACACAAGGAAGAGATTTTGAATCCTTCAAGGGTTCAGTACGTGTGTACTGTGTAAATACGCCAACTGGTATTGATTACGATTTCATTATGTTTGAATTTAAATCGTGACTAAGTTTCATGCCTCGGAAAGATTGTCATTGCAATTTGTCAAAGAGACCATTTATAAAAAGCATTCCCAAACCGAATGGACGTGGTTTGGTGCCAATATTATACAATTATCTGAAAATCTTTTTTCCGTGTGAAGGACAAATGCTTATCTGTCATATTTAAACACACGGAAACGTGGTGAACATGTGGAAGAAATATATCTTTGTGTGTGGAGAGAGAGAGAGAAAAAAATAAATCTCTCACTCAACTCTTAGTTGAGTGGCGTTCATATTTTGTAAAGTACACGATAATTCGAGACCCGGTATTAAAATGTAGCTGTCATGCACACACTCTACAAGCATGTAGGAAGTAATGAGAGAGAGAGAGAGAGAGAGAGAGAGAGAGAGAGAGAGAAAAAATGAAAGAGGGGGCATACTTCTGGACAATATTGAGATTTCGCTGACATTTCTATATGAATTTCAAAACACAAAATAAGAAAAGGCCACTTCACAAATTCTATGAACCAATGGATAATGATGCACAATTTTTAGATACGCAGTATGGATTCCTATGTCGGGGTATACAATCTTATAAGACTTGTGCTCACACCTGTTTAACACTAGTCCTTTGTGAACAACGATCACTATATATAATGGTATAACTTTCTCTAGACACTAGCAATGCCATTGAATTTTAGAATAAGTTGATGTATACATTGTAGACGTGTTATGGCCGATGGATGCTCAAATCAAATACGATTCCTGATAGTAGCAGCTTTCATATTACTGGCAATGGAATTAAACACAGGTGAGATATTTGCACTCATTCAACAAGAGAAGATTCAATGCACCACTTTTCATTTAATATTAATATTTACAGTCTTACTTTATTTTGGTATATTTTTCTCTCCATCATCTTCAGTTTTTACCCATTCAGTTTCCTTGAGAAATTTTGCATATATTCTTTAAAAAAAACCAATCAACTACAAAGCATGTGGACGTTCAAAATCTTGTTGCATAATGACCTCTCTAGAATTTTAAAACAAATAAGGACTTCTGACTACAATATCAATATGGTCCTACCGCGATATTTTACTTTTGAACCCACCTTAGAAATATTGAGATGCTCTCATGAAAAATATTCTTAGAAAAACAAAATAAGAACGAGAGTCATTTCTGTGCCACTACTATAGAGTACTCTAACGAATATTTGTAAAATGACGATTTTCATATCTAACTCTGTGCTGTGGTCGCCTAGCAATGCAGCAAACACAGCGACGATATAGCTGCCTAGATGTTACGTATTGAGGAGAATTAGAATGTTCATAGTGATGATAATGAGTATTCACTCAGAAAACTTTTAAAATAGGCAGATTGACGGTTTTTAAAATTTATTTATTTATTATTATTTTGTTTTGTTGAACGTTCAATATTAAGAGTAGAAATCATCTCAAAATTTGTTAATTTCAAAATGTCTTTTAAAAAAGTTAATGTTTTTATGTAGTGGAAGTTTTCTTTGAATGTTCTAAATCGTAAAAATCGGGGCCCAAAAAACAGCTCCTTATCATATCATGTTATTTCAAAAAAGTACACGTACAAAACACTCTTGTGCAAGACGAAATATTGTTCCATAAAAATATTGTTTACCCCCCCCCGCAACAATGCACATGTATTTTTATGCCACATTTCTCATATTTTGCCAAAAATAAGAAACATTTCCCACTTAACCATACGTTAAAATGACGCAAAAGGAAAAAAAAATCTTTCGATTTAGTCCAAGGAGAACAAATTATGTTGTTTGCAAGTCATCTTTACTAACTTAAAATTATCTAATTCTTAACCATACTATTTCAAGAATTACATTTCCTATTCAAATATCGACATAATTTTATGGATATGATGTATCGATTGGGGATTTATAATTATATCTATACTATCTATACAATTATGTAAATGATTATAAAAATAACATTAATGAATCATTTCACTATGCTGGATTCTCTATGTCTGGATCTATTACTATTTTTTCTTTAGCTTTTTGTCAACAATCATGTCCTAGAACCGCTGTTTTAATGAGAGCTCAACTATACAAAAAGTTCGCCCGCACGCCAAATTATCCCAGAACATACCCAAAGTAAGTGAATAAATTAAATACATCAAATTCTCTTTTATGAGTGTTTTATTACCCCTGTGTGTGAAAAAATAAATTATTTGAGGCAATATTGAATGAACAAATATTGCTAGTATTCAATACAGTCTTGAAGGTATACTTAATTGATATACTCTTACGGGTATGTTCCGTATCTTTAACAAATGTTTAAAGTTCTGTCTATCTACACAGAGACGCGTCCTGTAAATGGACAATCAGAGCAGAGCCTGGGTATAGAATTAGATTTACGGTGGAACACTCCTTTATAGAGCAATCTTATGGTTGTGGCAGAGACTATGCTGAAGTCTTTGATGGTGAGTACCCTTTCCCCTCACTATTGAGCGAATTTCAATTTTCGCAAAAGTTAGATTTTGGGCATTTGCTTATGATTTTTTTTGGTCTTTTTTGAGGTGGGGGGGGGGGGGGACTTTCCTTCATAATTTATAATCACGATATACTTTATTTTTAAATATATTACAATTGTTTTGATTGGATAAAATTATTTACAACTGAACGAGAATTTACACATCAATAAATCTATACATACACACCTGAAAACAAATAATGTAATGTATGGTAACTATTCAAATTTTGAAATTGTTAAGAAAGTGATTGAACTGGAATTATAGGATTCGAACATTCTTTTGAAGAATTTATCGATGAGTAACTTTAGATAAAACGAAGTTTATTTTTTTATCCAGAAATTTGAGATACATGTGTAAAATATCATAGGAATAAACATTCTTTTTGAAGAACTTATCGATGTGTGAACACTGGACATTTTACTCACAACTGAAGAAAATTTTGAAGCACTTTCATGTTAAGTTTGTGAGTAAAATGTTCACAGTGTGTTTCGGATTGTTGTGTAAACGTAATCATTTTGGTACAATCTAATTTTGCGGTTTGTCAATGTAAAGTTGTTACCGGTAAGACCAAAAGGGTTTAAGAATTAACTCACTTTATAAAACTTTTAAAAATGCGTTCGGTATTGAAGAATTTGGCTAGTTTATGCAAATTTTATATCCAAAACCTTGCACGAATCAGGCAGCTATGATGGCTTTGTGCAATGCCGATTGGAATGAATAAATAAACGAAACAAAACCAAATCAAAAACCCCACAGATAGATAAATTAAAAAGGCGACAGAACGAAAAGACGACGGATTCAACCCGCAATTTAGCGAGTTAATCTTGTCTTTTTTTGTGTATTAGCGAATCTGTTACTTTTTCTTCGTCTTTTCGTCCTACTATTTTGTGACCTTTTTTAAAAAATGTTTGTATTCTCCCAACAAATAAAAATATACATGATATATAAATGGGATCTGTATTTAGCGCATTAGCACCAAGGAAACACTGCTTATATACAGTATATTGTTGTGTGTGTGTGTGTGTGTGTGTGTGCGCGCGCGCGTGCGTTGAATCCCATCAGCAGGATAACAAGTCCCAAGTTTGGAGGCAAGGCTTGTTACATACACCACTGTTATTTAGTCCTGCAAAAGTTGACTGTAGGTCTTTTCAGCGCCTTGCTGCCCATAAAACGTGCAAGTTCAACAGAATCAACGCAATACATGTATGTGCGACCCTATACCCTAGCTAGAGTCTTTTGACTGTAATTAGATATATGCAGAAAAATATAATTTCTGCGTAGCTAACCTCATAATATATTGCAGTTGACTTTTGACGTAGACGTCGTTCCATTTCATTCCAAACATGTAATCCGGTGCGACATGCATCGCAGGCTAGGGTAGCACATTCACGTTTTGCTGCTGCGATGTCTGATGCAGTACACCGGTTCCTTCCATGTGTTGTAACTCCTCCCTAGACCACAGGTGCTTGTGGACAGGAGTTCCGGTGCCCCCCTTCTTATATTTTTGAAAATTAAATTCCTTGAGTATTTCGGGTGTAATTTTAATAAAATATGCAACCTCAGAGTGTATCCTATTCAATGCAATGCTCAAATCTCGTATAAAAACCGTTTTTAAAAATGGCATATCACCGATAATAAAAAATGAACAAGGTGTGCAACTCAGCCGGCGACATCTTGAAAATATCGACACCTCGCCGAGAAATCCTATCGAAAAAACACCTATAATGCACCTACCGGCTGAAAAGAAGGGCCATTCTAAATCTACTGATGATTTGTGGATTATATGCATTGATATTTGGTGCGCAATAATTACTTCACACTGCTCAATTTCATCGAATTAATCTTGCCTCCTCTCATTTCTGACTGAGATATTTCTGTCGCAGCCTACTATTTTTAAAACGGGAAATACCGAAACGAGGTCTGAAGGGGGGGGGGGGGTACCGGAAGTCCTGTCTACAAGCACCTGTGCTCGCAATCTGTTCCTTACGATACAAGGACTTATTCGTCGATGCCCAGGGATCAAAGAAACCGATTGGAATTGATTACACAAACGTGATGCCCGTATATACGTATCTTGCCGACGTGACATCACATGCAGGTGTCGGTCGTGGTCGGTCAGGAACATTGCTGTTATGGTATCCATATTTAGCATTTACAGTGTTGATATGAACGCCAAACTGCCTTGCCACATTGCTTTGAGACTCCCCAGATTCCAGCATCCCGATAGCACGCAAGCGATCGTTTTCAATCATGTGGTGCATCTCTCAATCAACATTTTATTCCAAAAATCAACGTGTTTCTGTTTCAATTTATTGATTGTCAATGAATGCAAGAAATTCTTACTAATTACTAAAGACGTGTCGCTTAGATTCGAAACTCCTGAAAAGAGTGCTGTTGTCATCAAGGCGAATCGCAAATAGATTTATATTCAGCAATTTTGCGCAAACAACCGTTTACTAATGACTAGGTTTGCAAATGAGCAAATAAACATGTAAATTACACAAGTTTGCAACTAATGACTAGGTTTGCAAATGATCAAATAAAGATTTAAATTACACAAATTGATCCCAGCCAATACACATCTAAAACCACTAAAAATATCAAAAAGGTGGCGTACATATATCTATTAAACTATATGCCTTTATGAATGATCATTCTCTTGCACAGAGTTGTCGGTCCTTATCTCTCCCTTACATGTAAGGGAGAGAAAGGACCGACAACTCTGTGCAAGAGAATGATGAATGATAACAATATACGGTACCAATTTTGATGCCCCAGATGCGCATTTCGACAAATTATGTCTCTTCAGCGAAATAAAGAACGATCAAAGAATTCTTTTTGAATTTTTTTATTAAACTTTTTAGAGTACAGTTTCTTTTTTCGCTACTATATTTCAATAGCAGTGTTTTGAATAATATAATTTCACTTATTGTTGTGTGTGTGCGCGTGCTCGTTTGATTGTGTGAGTGTGAAACCAAATTTATTTAGTTGAAACTTAAAGAAATGACTATCTTTTATTTCACAAACAAATTTCAGGTAACACAAGTATGCAGAAGTTCTGTGGGTCCGACACACCGGAATTCACCAGCACCAGTAACGTTTTGCACGTGGTCTTTGAATCAGACAGCTCGGTGGAGTACATGGGAATGAATTTCTCCTATTACTCAGGTGAAATAATCTCTATCTTATGGTGGCCTAATTCTTTTTTTTTTTTTTTTTTCTATTTTTCTGGCCACCACTCTGTCAGCATATTAATGATCGACTGTCAGAAAAACTTTATCGTCGAAACTGGTTCGGATATCTATTGTTCAACTTGTCAAGAAATCATCATTGATATACTCGGTGTTGTTGATGCCACTAACTGCCACTCTACTTTCATCATAATATCTGACAATCGACAAAATTTTCTGACAAGTCACATAATTATTCTGAAAGTGCGCATTGTTATCTGACAAGTAGACATAATTATTTATGATGTCGACTTGCAAAAATGATGTGCGACTTGTCAGAAAAATATGTTGTAACTGGATGGCACAAACTGGCGATGAACACGTTTTCATCATGAATTCTTGAACAAGTCGACAAAAAGATCTGACAAGTCGACATTAATTATCTGACAATGTGGCAGGAAATTGCCACCATACTATCTCGCAAAAAAACCCAGGCGTAATCTACTTATAAAATTGAGTACGATATAATTTTGTACGTAATTATTCAATACAAATGCTGATAAACAGCAAATTTTTTACATGAAATTCTTCGTTTTTACAGATGTAAATTTTACCGCGTCTATCATGAAATCCGATACTACCAAAAGAGAAGATGATAAAAAGACAAACAAAGTAACTCTCTTTGTCGCCATTGGAGCGGCGGTGCTATGTTCCATACTTTTTGTTATAGTCCTATGTGTCTGCACAAAGCGGTGTGGATGTCCATGCAGAAACACTGGTCGAACTGTGGAACCCGTGGACAGCACCAGACGACATGATCGTGTCAACAGGACAAACTCTTTGTTCACGTCTCATATGAACAGAAGTGAAGGCTCTTTGCCGACGGACGAAGTGATATCCTTAAGGGTTCTATCTCCCCCTCCCTACATTTCGAGGTCACCACCTTCAATAGACAGTCCAACGAATTCTTCCTCCCCACCCCCACCATATTCTTTCAATGATCCACACCCGAGTGCTGATCAGTCGGACAGTTTACCGAGCTACCCAGGGGAGGTTAGTCGGTACTAATGCAATATCAGAAGTGTGATGAAGGTAGTCAAATCATCACTGTGTTCAAGTACATTTTCCGTCCATATCTGATAGTGTTTTGTGCCAAAAAAAATGCAAACTATTTATGCAATTCCGTGAAGGGATGAAAGTGTATTGAAGACATTCTTCGTATATAATATTAAGCTCTATATTTCACAGAGTGCTATGTTCCTTGTTATGTCCTTGTTTCCTTGTGTACTACATGTATTTAAATTGTTTTTGTCGTTAACGTGTACGTCTCTTATCGTTCGTTAAGTGGCAATTATACGTTTTCATACGTCGGTCTTTAGGAGGGACGTATTATGGTACCGTCTGCTCGGGATTTTCTGCTCTGTTTTCAATTTCCTGTCGCATATTAAACTGAAAATTGCTGTTAAATTCTTTGTGGGTAACGCTAAATCATGATTCCTCTCATGTAGGGGTTTTGCCATATATTTCAAATTTAATATGCTATGATTTTTGTATTTTAGTTCAAAGGTTGCGAAAAAGATTTAGGAAAGCAAAATAATGATAATATTCAGTTCATGGTTTATTTGTTTGGTTTTAAGATAAAAATAGCTAGGATACTGTTTTCTATGATACACATAAGATTTTGTTATAACCTACTTCACACTCGACATGATAAATTAACGAAGAAAACACGAGGGACCAAAATTTAATTTATAATTTTGTTACTTTCCATATTTGTGTTTGCCACTTAGCTATAATAAATTCTAAACGTTATTTAAAGCATGTGATTAGTCGGTTGTTGTCACGTGATTCTGTTAAAAACGAGTATACTGAAAGCTAGTAAAAACCAGATACTAAAAAAAAAAATCTATTTTTACTACGATTAGTCGGTTGTTGTCACGTGATTCTGTTAAAAACGAGTATACTTAAAGCTAGTAAAAACCAGATACTAAAAAAAAAAATCTATTTTTACTACGATTAGTCGGTTGTTGTCACGTGATTCTGTTAAAAACTTTTATAAATACTATAGTATACTGAAAGTAAAAACAAGATAATAAAAAAATAATCAGTTTTTACTACGATGGGGAGTAGAAATGTATTTTCAAAATAGTAGGGTTTATAAACACCAGTTTGGGGCGATATATGTTTTATAATCATTTAAAAACAGAATCACGTGGTCATAATCGACTAAGACTTTTTACTTAATAAGCTTGTACTTTTAAAGTGTTTGGTTAATCATGATAAAAAAATATAGTATTTTGATACCGGTCACTATACCCTATTCAGGTGAATATAAACATGTATTGACCTCATGAAACTGTTTTTATATTATAAATTGTATGTGTTTTTACCTATGCGGACAAAGAAAATTACGTGAATTACAGTTTTTCTTCAAAATCTTCATTGGCTGAATATGACACATTTTGAAAAGTAAGTTAGAACTAGCAATATTTACAACACCAATTGAAGCAAACTCAACTTCAAAATGTTGTCAATGGAATTGTATGATACATATGTCAAAATAATGATAATGAATATTTTTAAGAACTTGTTGTTAGCAGTACTTCTATTACCAGAGCTTGCGCTTCATCAAAACTTTCCGCAATAGCACTACAACAGCACAATCAAAGTATATACGAAGCCATTGACTGGCAAACGGCCGCAGAGCGGGGATGTGATTTTGCTGTCGTATAAGAAGTAAATAATATGAGTTTATTTTTAGTATTTATACATTTTATTAAAAGATACGAAAATCTTTAAAATGTCTCTTGTTTTTATAGTTTGATATCGTAGAATTAATCGCGAGTTTTACGCTAGTGATCAGCGCCCCATTTGTTGTGCCCCTATTATTGTACATGTTCGCCCTGGTTTGTTTAGCGCCTAGCAATTTCCCCACAATTCCTTGGTAGGTATGTCTGCGTGTACAATAACTGTTTGCACTGAATAGTTTTACACCTATTCTATATACATGTATATGGGGTAAGCGGTATTTATTGGTGGCTTTGCAGGGGCATCATGACGGAATGATTGCTAAAAATTGTAATAATTGATGTACTTTCTTAAGTGTTTAAAGACCATCACATTTTGGTAAATCAGTGTTACGACTTTTATTGAATAGTAGTGCTGTGATATTTTTTATGCCCCCGTATAAAAAAAATTCGAAACTTATCCCTTTTGCTCTGTCTGATTATTCCTTTGACAAATCCTTTCATTTGCTACAAGAATTACTTTGCCGCCATAAGGGGGCATAAGATATTTCCAACAAAGATATCTTGCCTTTTACTGTATTTTTACTTCGGTTTCGATTTTTATTCGATAAAAAGTCCATTAATACGTAGGTGTTCACCAATTTTACAATTACGTTTGTGCCAAATCAAACGTTTCCTTCTTCACTTTGATGAGAAGTGAAAATAACGAACTGTGAATGTAAAGGCAAAGATAATGAACAGTGATTAATCTCGTAAGTCCAAAATAGAGTACAAAAACAACAGTTGGGCAAACACGGATCCCTGGACACACCAGGGGTGGGATCAGGTGCCTAGGAGGAGTAAGTATCCCCTGTTGACCGGTCACACCCACCGTGAGCCTATTGTCTTGATCAGGTAAACGGGGAAATCCGTAGTCAAACCAGTGTATGAAAAACGGCTTAACAATTGCTATGAAAAACATCAGACAACATTTCACCAAATGGCAGGTCGTACTGGCAGACTAAATAGTTGTAGCGACCATGGAATTTGCGAAATGCTGTCTTTAAACGTAACTGTTGAAACCCCTGCAACAGCAACTTGTTTGTAAGTAGCCTGCCTCGATTCAAAAACTGATCATACGCAGAACAAGCTCTTGCATATCGAATAAGTCGAGAGACATGCACGCCATATGCAGGTAATGATGGGATATTGCTACATAAGTATGGAATCGTTCCGTTTGTCATAAAGTTGAGTTGTTAGTTTGCCGTTAATGTCCATGTTCAATAAAATATCCAAGTACGAAGCAGACTTGGAAGACTCTGTGGTGTCCTTTATTTCTAGTTCGTTGGGATATATTGATTCGACATGTGAATGAAAATCATTATTATCAAAAAACGTCGTCAATATATTGAGAGATGTCGATTAAAGGCCACCCGTTAGGAAGATTTCTTCTTTTCATGTAGAAGAACGTTTGGGATTAATTCTGCCTCTAAGAACTATAAAACCAGGTCAGGTAACAAAGGCAGACAATTCGTGCCCATGAATCCCAACATACTGTTGGAAGACCTGAACGCACAACACTACAAAGATATTGTCAATGAGGAACTCCAGCATTGCTTTGATATCAACTTCAGAGTACTTGTGTGTAGAATCATAGTGGAGTTTAACAAAGTAATTTTAGAATGGTTGATCACTAGATATGAATATTTTCTTTTTCCATTTTCGTTGAAGAAGCAACCGTTTATAATGTTAAAAAGTGTTGTCTTTAATTTATCGTGCGGAGTGGTCGTGTAAAGTATTGAAAAGTCATATGTTTTGATGTTGTTGATCAGAGAAAGGTTCTGAGATTTCTAATTACGTAGAAGTTGTTTAGATTTTTTTTAGAATTCACATTTGATTTACACCACTTCTGGCATATGTAGTTTCACAATACGTCTGAAGTTGCTCCTTGACAACTGTCAATATTTTCGTGAGGAGTAAAGACAGGTGCTTGGTGGAAAATTTACTAGATCCAGCAATGTACCTATGAAGTTTGAGAATCCAGTATAGGTACGGTAATTCACATCCATTCGACCCATTGACTAGGATCTGCTTCATATTTGGATATTTTACTTAAACATTTGACTCTAATGGCAGACTGACACTAACATTATATGAATACGCGGTATGACTTTAACTTTTGGCCAATCGTCAACTTTCCTTTTCTATGTAGTAATAAACTCTCACCTGCTTATGGTGTGTAATATCTCCCAGTTGATTCGATACGCAAGAGCATGCTAATGCGTATGAAGGATTTTTAAAGCGAGCCAACTACTAACACACAAGTTGATGCTGGCAGGTTACTAACGAAATCTCGTTTAAAGTCATATTTCCGCAAATTCTACGGTCGCTATAATGAACTTTGTTTGCGATTACAAATTATCACTAAGTCATATGTTGACTCGATTTGTTTCATACCCTTGTTAGAGCTGTCATTTTCCTACTAGATTTGACTACGGGTAATCCCGTTTACTTATTCGACTAGGGGCTCAGAGGCGGGTGGTGACCGGTCAGCAGAGGATGCTTCTCTTCATGGCATCCTGATCCTACTTCGCTTTGTCGGAAGGGTCCGTGTTGGCCTACACTCGAATTTTGTATATGTTTTGGGATTATGATTACGTTTGACACAAGTTCACTTGCCTTTTTTGTATATAAATTGTGTAAAACTGAACCATGATTTTGAAGAAATTTCGTCTATTGAAAGAGCGTAGGATGCAAGTACGATTCCAAATGTGGAGTTAATAACAAGATTGTTTAACAATGCAGTTGTAGTAATGAGCTTTACAGATCAAAGACAATATCGTTACAAGCTTTGTCAGCTGGAACCAAAACATATTCTCGTGAACCATCTACTTCTTTGATCTCTTCTGGTTTACGAAAATACAGAAGGATCGATGGTACGCACTTTTGGTACGTTATGGTCTAATACGGGATTTTAATATTCTTCTAATACTTTTAATCAAATTTCTGACAAGGTTTTCAAGTTCTTTTTCTAATAACGGAATGCAAAATTAGAACGTAGAGCAAACACCGACCCCTGGATCAAAGGTCGGATTAGGTGCTTATGGGGAATAAGCATCCTCTGTTAACCGGTCACATTTCATCTTGATCAGCGTAAACGGCATAATCCGCAGTCAATAATCAGTAAATGTAATGGCCTGCCTACAATTGGTATGCAATACACGTCAGACAGCATGCAACTTAACGACAGCTTGTATTTACAAATAGGACCACAGAATGTGAAACATGCTGACGTCATACAAGACTGTTTAAACCTTGTAAATCAACTTATTCTGTCAGAAGCTTGCCTCAAATGGAAAAATTAAATACTACCTTTAATGTCTATTGTTAATAAAATATCTAAGTACACACGCAGATGTGGGAGACTGGTGTTCTTCTTATTTTCACTGGAATACTATCGAATCCGACCATATGATACAAATTAATTATTGACTAGATAATTTGTCATTAAATACGATTATAGGCCACAGTTAGAGCATCTCTCTCAACCAC
>CAJDSM010073492.1:3710-18694 GCA_903981925.1 Ostrea lurida
AGAGAAAGTAGAGCAAGAAATTTGAAACCTGGTGCAGTTCAAAGGTTCGTTAAGAGTTGGTCATTGGTCAAGGATGATTTTGGTACGCGAGTTAGGCCACACAATTGAACATTGGGAATAAGACATGTATCAGAAACTTTTTTCGTTTCCGTTCATGAATCCTGCGCTAATCATGTTATTTGCACACATTCACTCAAATTGCTGAATATATTGAATACGCAGTTCATTGCATTTTGAAAACTTTCATTTTTCACCCTTGCGATAATTTCTCTTCATTAAGACTCACTGTCACGGTGTATGGGGAGTGCATTACGAGTGGTCGTCACCGGACAACATCTAGTTAGAGCTTTATCGCTCGGTAACCCTCTAGCCAGTTTCTGGAGTACAATTCTGCTTCATATGCACACTAAAAGAAAATATAGTCTGCCCACAATAAGGGAGGGCCCACGTAGTTAGCGCCAGTTTTAGGACTAAATATCCTTACTGCGAATTAGATGTAGTAATAGACCTGTCTCCAACAAGACTACAATAGATATATTAAGTATAAGAAATACCCCAGCAATAGGCTCTTAATTATGTCTGACCTTCCAAAAGTAACTTGTGTGGGCTGTCAGAGTTGTTTTTCTTTAACAATAATCTGTGTCTTGTTTCCCACGATCTAGTAAAAGAATTACTGGTCTATTTCTTAGGGTGCCGATTTGTTAGAAAGCTATATTATATCTATAAGTTCTGAAAAAGCCTAAGATTTTAATTTATCGTGAGAATTCGCGGAGTTGTGTAAAGTGTGGAGAATCATTACGTTTTGATGTTGAAAAATGTCTGCGGTTTGATTTAGGTTATCTGCGCACAAAAGCTCTTTTAGTAGTTTTGAAAGCAGTGCACATCTGATTGGCGAACACCCTATCTGGAAATATGTGATACGTCGGAACGACGATCAACCCATATCTACTGAAGAGATTTCTTTGATAGTTGTTAGCTATCGTTTAGTAAAGTAAAAAAATAGGCCTTGGTAGAGACACTAGGGGCCATCGATGTTATCTTTGTTTGTAGGGGTTTTTATTTCAATTTCGGTATTTCTATTGTGCACGTAACAAAACAAAAAAAACTGGAATTAATCTTGTAATGGATTTCTAAAAGCGTCCCCTCCGACGGACATTGATTGATTGATTCATTTACTGTTTCACGTCCACTCGAGAATATTTCACTTGCATATGGAGGACGGCTCCCCATTTTGCGCACCAGCGAGCCAGGAGCTATTGCTAATTTTTGTAGCCCTTCACCAGGTTATAATGAAGAACGTGCTTCCATAGAGGTGAAATAGTTCTCGGGTGGGGACGTAAATACAAAATTATTCAAGTCAATACTTTGCATGAGCATTTTGCAACATTGTCCTTCATGGCAGGATATGCTATTATTAGCGCCGACAATCCTGAACTGAGGCGGACCATAAAATTTACTTGCATCCTGGTACATGTGTAAGCTCAGCAGTTTCTCTTTGCTGAGCACTTTGATGTAATGGAAGAAAGGTTCCTTCTCTGTCGATGGTCCATGACTTAAAGACCATAAAGCATAGATGTTACTAGCCTTTTTGACGTGAATGAATATTCTGTCCTTCCACTTTTTATATATTTTGCTTTCATTGAAATCTACCCAATACTTGATTCACACATGATGATCAATCTTCTTTGGCGTCATCTATATTTTTTCCATATACAATCATCTGAGAAACTATTAAAGACATGGTTCATTTTCCCATTTCATCACTAATACTAAGGAATAGCCCTTTGCATAGTTTTGATGTGTGGCAGACTTTGCATACCTCAGATCCGCATAAGCATTTTATTGTTCAGGCTTACATGCTCTTTTTGACAACCAGGATGAGAACCTTTCTAGCGCAACATTAAACACTACTAAGGAAAACTGATATGGTTAGATATCTTTATCAACGTTAACTTACAACCTCTGAGATAAAGATTTCTAAAATGATTGTGAACAAATTATTATATCCTCAGCTTTACTCCAAATATGTAGGATAAATAAGAATGTGCATTTACACGATTCCATACCCATGCAAAAAAACGTTCTTACCAATCTTTCTGAACATGACTCTTTGGATCCTTAATTGCGTGTATTGTACTAGAATACTCCTGTTTCATGAACCTCAGCATGAAAATGTTTCCGAAGTTTGAGTGGATTCTTCAAGTGTGACGCAAAGATGAATAAGGTGTAGATTTTCTAGGATATAAAGAATATGGCGAAGTAACCAAGTATAAAAATCATAATCTATAGGTCCCCAAAACACAATACATTTGGGAATTCTCGGTTCTCAAAATAAGACTCGTAATTACAAAACATCAGAGTGAAGGGGCACACGGGACCTTCGACAGAAGCGGCAAAGGTAGGATCAGGTTTGCCCATGGAGAGCAAGTCTTCTTAGGAAACATAGCCAAGATTTAGTGTATAAGCAACTGGGGCAGATACTAGGAGACCGAGAAATTGCACCTTGGCTAGGATAGACGGTACGATTTCATTACTCTCTCTACAATAAATTCGTTGGTATCTACTTGTTTGGATTAAGATACGTATCTGTTGTGTTCTCTCACCTGCATTGCGCCTTTAGGAAATACTCTTTTGCAGGCTGCCAATGGCATCTCTACTCTCTGTCAAAGCTGAGTAGAGTAAGCCGATGCTGCTCAACATGCTTATGCAGATCATCCCTCAATACATATCACTTCGGCCGCTAAGCTAGTCTTCTAGAGAGCACACATGTAAACCTCTTTCTAACAGTCCTGTGTCTAAGCCACTGCTCGTGAACAAGTCATTGGCCAAATTCCGCTCTGCACTCACCAAAAACATTTAAATCCCTTTAGAGGGAATCTATTTGGTGGACAGTAATAGTAGCATGGTAGACGAACTCAACCAGTATCTCCATGCCCAACAGCATTATTAGTAATGGCTATTGATAGTACTGTTCCATTGGAAGTTCCTTCCACATTAGGCCCATCGCTTCCTAATAATAAGAACTGCCCTAAAGAACCATTCTCAGCTGGAAGAGTTGCATCCAGAAGTGCCTGTCCCACCATCTTTCCTCTACGCATGTCCCAAAAATAGACTTTTAAGAAAACATTGTCAACACCTCTCTCCTTTCTTCACTTCGAGGAGTCGCATCACATACACAATGCATTGTTTTCTTAGGTCCCCTTTGTTCACTCCGGTATTTTTGCAATTGTGTTAATACACTTTGAGTCCTTTATTTTGCTTTGGTAAATATCTATTATCTGAGTAGTTGTCGAGGCATCTGCTATTAAAAATAGGACAATTTCTTTATTAAAAGAGAGATAATCCGTTTGCAATAACGTCCTGGACACAATTAACTATTAAACCAGCTAAGAAATACCCATCGGGTATATAGCTCGAAGCCACTTGATAGCACGCTTCAAGTCATAGAATCCTTCCTGAGTTTTGGCGTACTTGTTCCTCGTGTGATAAAGGCTTAGCAACAAAGATCACATCCTGATGGAGCTTGTTAAATCCTTCTCTCTCTGCCAGTTGGGGTTACTAGGGGTTGTGTCAGACCAAGAATCTTCTCTTAGCACTGCCTTCCCTATTATCAAGGGGCTTATTTTTTGTGTGTTTCTGACCAATTCTTTGTATGGTTGAATTACTGTATATTGTTCTCCTGCATTCTCACAATATCACATACGACTTACGTGAGCAAGGCAGAAGCCGCGCATAGTCAAGATTTGTGGCCTCCTCTTTCCGCCCAACAAATGTGTCGAAAAGTTTACTTTCCCATCGTTTGTCTAGCTTTTACTAACCTGGTAGTTGCGAGTGGTTTTTCCTCAGGCGTCACCGTATAATAGCTGAATTCTTGAATCGCGAACTTGGCTTCGTGCTTCCTGGGATCCAACCCAAATCGTCCCTCCATCCTTCCGCTCTATACGCGTGCCCTCGCAGTCAGGGAGATACGACGGCCCTGAGTGTCTAATTCAACAGCACATGTGTGCCGCTAACTAGTCTCGTACTCTCGAGACCAGATCTGTAAACTTGAAGGACCTCTGTCCCAGTGCCCGCTCCTGTACATCACTACTGGGTCACAGGCAGTGGTCCAGAAACATGGGAAGCACCTGTGCAACATTTTAATGCTGTGACCATTATCTGCTTGTAAACTACCCCGTACCCCGATTCAACAGACAATGATATGAGAAGTGTCCCATGCAGTGTTTCCGATTAACTCTAGTGTATCTATTGTGTTTCACCTTGGCCGTGTGTGATTCTCTCCGTAAAGATTTATAGATAGAATGTATTCGCTGATACTGTTCTGATAATTGAAACAAACTATATAGTTTTGACATTTTCACCATTCTTCTCCAAGAACGCGCTGGGGCCAAATTGCAACCATAACTGTGGTACACGTACATCGACCCTGTTGGGTAAAGAGTGGCCTTGAAAAACTTATAACCCTTCCTCCACCCCATCAGGTTTAAACATCAAATTGGGAAGGATTAATTTCTCCATTAAAAACAAATATATGTAAAGCAACAAGGTACATGCATCAGATGTGTAGGCAAAATTGTGTCACTAGGTATTTTAAAGTAATCATTATGTGCTACAGTTTACATTTAAAGCACACTGAAAGAAAGGTAACAGTCATGGCAACTTAAAAAGGGAAGAACTCAAGAATAAGCAGATCTTACCCCCTCACACGACCCTGGACCATGCATCGCGACACTATGAGGTCTTCACACTAAAATCAAACATGGCGATCAAGATAGGTAATTCAAAGCTTCTACAGGCATTACGACCGCCACTTACTAAAAATTGCATCTGTGGACATCAAACTAAGAATTTAACTAAAAATCTCTTAAGAGATAGAATCAAATGGAGCTAATATTACATCTGTTACTCTTCCAGTTTGATTATTATCTGTTTTCTGTTTTATTATACACTAAATATAGTTTTCTACTGCTACAAATAACGGATAACAAAACAGGCCATGTAGTTTTTTTGTTTGGAGGGAAAACCACAATCAATCTGGTCTCTAAACATGTTTGAAAATGGAAAAAGAGAGGATAACTTGATGTATCATAGTGTAAATTTTCCTTATTGAGTAAGGCCTTATTCAACTGTGTGCAAAATATTTGGACCGTCATGAGCCGTTCCAGAACACGTTTTTACCCTTCCAATCGATTTAAAATAAAGCTTTATAACTATCTGGGCATAACTCTCTGATTGGATGGTTATCTGATCAGGCCATTCATATAATTACACATAGTGTGTTTTCCTTATGACAGGTATATGAGGATTTTGAATGAGTTGCTTATGTCCAATAGAAATTTATGAAATAGTTTACCGGATTTCATATCCCCGAGTCCTTGGCGAGGACAATATTTAAGTCCGGTACAGACATTTCATAAATTTCATATCCCATAAGCACGAGTTTAAGATTCGTATTGTATCACGCAGGTAACGACTAATTAATGTATACATTTTGATCTTCTTTGTTTCACAACCCGAATTTTTCCTTTTGGTTATTGTTTGACGTCGTCAATTCGATGTCGTGACGCTCGTCTGCACACGATCACGGTTGAAGAGAGCTGGAAATATCTGTTACAGACTTAATTTTCATTTCATAAAAGACACAAATGCCCTTGTGAAATAATCCTCGTGACAAACAAGTGTCTTATTACCGCTGAGAAGATTTTACAGTTTCCGAAGAGGCTGATGTGCATTTTCTTTACGTAGCGGCAAGATTGATTGACCCCGTAATGACTATCCTAATTTGCATTCTATAGAACTCAGCAACGAGTTCATAATCGTTATTTTCCCGAACCCGTAGTTATGAACCGAAACTAGTAAATTCCCGGAAACAGTACAGTTGTGTGATAAACCCAAATATTTGACCTCCTGTCCTTGACATTGAAGTTTGACCTACTTTTCAAAAACTTTAACATTGGTCATAACTTTTGAATGGTAAGTGATAAGACTTTCATATTTCATATATGTATTCCTTATGACAAGACCTTTCAACTGGTACCATAACATTTTTAACTCTCCTGAGATCTTGACTTGAAGTTTGAACTACTTTCAAAAACTTAACATTGACCATAAACTTTTTGATTGGTAGGCAATATATTTTTTCAACTATTTCCACATGCTTAATCCTTTTGGCAAGCCCCTTTTTCACTTGGCATGTGGATCCGGGGGCATCAGTTGTCCCCAAACACATCTTGTTGCTTTTCACTTTTGTGATTAAAAAGTAGGAATAGTAGGAGGATTTTATGGAAAGTGGAAAAAAGTAAGATCAAAGAAAAAAGTAAGACCGGTAGGAAGCCTGCATACATAGTTTTTGTACAAGGGACACGTCTCCCGGTGTTAAGCAGTATTTGGGAGGTGGGTGTTTTTGTCCCCGACACCTTGACATGACAAGGTTTGAGCTTGAGAAGCAATTTGTGTTCAAATTGTTTGAAATAAGCCCAAAATGTACGTTAAATTATAAAGTCTTTAAACTTTGTGTTGTTGAAAGAAGTTTTGAAAAAATCTATTGCACTGATACATATGTATTACATTGTACATGTAAGCAAAGGAAGTGCAGTGGTATTAGCAGCTACACATTTTCTTCTCAAATAAATTCCTTGAGTTATCGAACATTACTAGGGATCACAACGTCTACACGGAAAATGTGACACAGTGGGTATTTTTTTTCTCTCTTCATTTTCTGATCATGTGATTTTTTAAAATATTTTGGACTTTGGTTGATACTCACTTGTACGAATGATAACTTAAGTCTTTTTCAAATTAAATAGACGTAATTTAAAACGATTTGCTAATATACTATATGTAGCTATGTAGAGTATGCTTAGGTATTTTACAGCCATTTGAATTCATGTAAGTGTGTGAATTTCAGCAAGAAAAAATATCACGTGTATATTGTATGGTATCCATCTTTGGCATTAAATTCGACCCTTCAGTGTCGTCACATTTCTTGAAATAGTCATTTATGATCTAATTTGTCCAGTCACTATTTATAATTCAACACGATACTCAACAAGCGTGCCGATCTGTACAATCTGTGACAAATGCTGGTGATATTGTCAATGATTACAAGTGCTACACTTGATTCTAGAAGAGAGACCCTCTCAAAGTTTCCGCTACTTACAGTGGCGAGGAGATAATAGTTAAAGAACTGATAAATCAGCCAAAGTTTGGAGAACGTAAAATTTAATGATTTAAATACATGTACATTTTGACAGATGGCCAACATCTGCAACGCATGTCTGGAAATCTCTGTACTTTTGACTCCTAATGTTTTGTCAAAATTGGCCCTTTTTTACAAGAGTTCTGGTTCCTTTGCTTGAAAATCATCTTTGTTGCTTGACTTTTATTACGGTGTACCGAGTTATTACCCTTTATGTGATTGCCATGTGGCTTACTCTTGTGTGTTGTACATCCCACGTTCAACTTTCGTCACGATTTGCCCTCTGAGAGCTATAATGTTTATTAAGTGTGGGTTTTTTAAAAAGAAATTTTAGGTCATGTATCAAATGCTTCGGCGATATACTCATATAGTTTATCTTTAATATGCACGGACTGTTTGGTTTTGATATATTTTCTGGCAGTTCGCTTGTAATATACTCACGCTTTCTTTATAATATACTCAGACATACAAATTCCTTTACCTTTGAGGCCTATATTATCACATGAGTCAATATTTAGAAATAACAGAGGTGTTGTTTTTATATAATATATAACTTCAAAAAAGTATATATCTTTTCAAATACCGTCATCATGTTTTGAACAATCACTATGAGAATCTGCATTGTCTGAAAATGCATAGATTAAAATGGGTGTAAATACCGGTATTAAAATTGCACCATGGCATAAACTTTTTGAAATTTTTCGTACGTTGGGTATCGATCTTCTACAAATTTTCAAGCTTACTGTAGGAACATTATGATAGTGAGACAGTTCACAGCTATATTATTAAGTGACAAATGAAGCGCAGTTAGACAGAAACTCTAAATCAGAGGCTGTTCTACGTACTTGTCTTCTTACTTACCGGTGTATATGTAAGTGCTAGTATATAATAAGGATTGTTTCCACCCCACTTTGTTGGAATGTTGACGTCAGGGGTGTATTTAGACGTGCGCTCATACTCCCCCAAGCGTCCACCTCAATTCAAGAGAGAGCTTAGTAGAATTGGGGAAAATTGAGGTAAATAGGCGATGATCGAGGGATTTCTCCGTTGAATTGAATAAAGATTTTTACTGGCATTCGTCCGTTTTCGTCTAATCGTCGGAGTTCTAAAAATGATTTTTAAAAATGGTAAGAGAATTAAACAAAAATGCATGTATTTACTTCAAGTTTGTAAATTTTACTTCAATTTTTTTTAATTGCATGCAAGTGCCTGCAAAATTGAAATTCCTTCCAATTAACTTAAAATTTGAATCAAAATTTATGTCCTCTGGAACGAGCTATACTCCATGTCAAGCCTAGAAAATCCATAAGCTTCCAGGGCAAAGCCGTGAACTCGTGGGGGTGGGTCTTAAGGCGGTCACCAAATCGCTTGCCTTTTCGGTGAGTATACACATCAAAAACCCCTTAGCTACGCCTCATGATATCACCTCCCTCACAGTCACACTCCCAGAAATTCTCAATCCGCTCCTATGTTCTTGATGTTACACGTTTTCATATATATGATAATTATAGGATTATTCTATGTCAATTTCAAACTTAATTAACTCGTTTCGCCAAACAAAATTATTTTTAAAAAAATTGAAAACATTAAATCTACAATTTGAAGTCGTGTTTTGCTTGAATTATTTATATTCCGGTGGCTAGAAGTGTTCCATGGTGTAAATGTTTTTCTCCCAATTTATTTTTATTCACTTCAGATAGTCATGTGAGGAATAATTCATGAAAGAAAATAAAACTCTTATTTTAATGAGCACATTATTAGTCCCCTAGCGGTTTGTAAAACCGAAGGGGACTATAGCTTTCTTCTGCGTGTCCGACTCTTTTTTTTTTTTTTTTTGTCAACGAATGTCATGAAAAGAATTAAACTTTTCAACACAATGTCTACATTAATGAAGTTATTACAAACGATTGTAATCCTTTTGAAGTTCCTGACGTATGTGATCTGTTTTGTGAACAAAGAAATACTTAAATTTAATTATTGAATTTACTTTCGCATAATATGGGAGTCCCATGGGTTGCTCCAGAAAATTTTCAAAGGGAAGGTATAATTAAAACATTTAGCTGGAAAGTTGAATATGTTTTGAATGTCACGTCAAAATTCCGAAGGTGAGACTTTACACCTTATTTGTTTCGCTTTTAATTTTTCTCATATGATCATTTACTCGAGTTAATTTTACATAACGTATTGTAATATTAATATATACTTGCATGAATATACATATAACGGTTACCGATTTTATTTCTATTAAATATTCTGCGTATGCTCGGTGTGTCAATAATGATTCATTTTTCACGCACAGTGTTTGGGTTCTTTTTTTTTTTAAATGTAGATGCATGCGAACAAATTTCAGTAACCATAGATTATATAATTGTTGGGAGAGCACCTGTATTACATACTTCCCTACAGCAGTGAGGGTTTTTTCTGTTGCCCATGTGATATTGTGGTACCTCGAATGGAGATTGGGGTGGACGAGGGCCGGGATTCATAAAGATATGTACACTCAAGGGTCAAAAGTATTTCCGCACTGCTAATTTTCACTATATATCTATTACAACTTTCATATTTTAAAAACTTCACAAAAAATTTATATTTAATGTTATCATTGTGAAATTTTCAGAATATATGCAGAATTCACTCAAGATCCATGACACATGTTTCTGTAAATGGTATTTTTAATATTTTTTGTGAGTCGAATTTTGAATGATGAGGTAAATTTTTTTCATTGCTGATCAATATGAAAAGTGTAAGATTACGTTCAAATAAAATTCATCAAACATGACTATCTTAGTGAGTGTTAAAAATTATAACACAGAGAGAAATAATGATAGTAACAGATTTAAATCTAGACAATTATGCTCGATTTGTGAGAGTTTTATAGTTATGACGGCAGTAGAAATATTGATATCAGTGCTCTAAAAAAATGTATTATTCAATGAATTATATAGTGAAAATTAGCAGTGCGGAAATACTTTTGACCCTTGAGTGTACATCATTAGAGCATGTGTTTTACATGCATGTTATATGTAGTTTCAGTTGAATTTACTAAAACTATTAGATGGTACACCTGTTGGAGCGGGGGGGCGGGGGGGGGTCTGGAACACAGACACTCCACCTTTGCATGGATCGTGTATCCCAACTCCGTTTGTAACTCCCCCTAGCATTCAACTCATATACTTCATGTATATATATATACAAGGTCAATATTGCAGAAGATTTTATTTAATTGCAAAACGGGCTTGACTCTTTCTTAAACAAACTTCAACCGCTTTTTACTCAAAGTTAAGTACTACGTGTATACATGCCAAGTTTGGTTAAGATTAACCTTAGGCTAACAAACTTCAACCGCCCTTTACTCAAAGTTAAGTACTACGTGTATACATGCCAAGTTTGGTTAAGATTAACCTTAGGCTCGGGAGAAAAGTTAGCAGACATCACACAACGGTCAGACTCACTTGAGGTTTGATTTTATCAGCCCAATGTTCTGTTTATCATCTAAAATTTCTATACATGCCCTATCCATACCCGGGTTGTTCACCTTTTAGCTCACCTGAGTGGAAGGCTCACGTGAGATTTGTCCGTTGTTTGTCGTTATTGTCGTTTTCACATGTTCATCTTCTTATCCAGAACTACTGTGCCAAATTCGATTAAACTTAGTACAAATCATCCTTGGGTAAAGGGGATTCAAGATGTTTTTTTCAAATGAAGGACCTGACCCCCTCCAAAGGGGAGATAATCATGAAAATGCAAAAATAGGGTTTTGTCATTTAAAAATCTTCTTAAGAACCACTTAGCCAGAAAAGCTGAAATTTATATGAAAGCTTCCTGATGTAGTGGAAATTCAAGTTTGTTCAAATTATGATCCCCGGCGGCACGGTCGGGACACACTAGGAGATCAAAGTTTAACCTGTGAATATATAGGGAAAATCTTTAAAAATATTCTTCTTAAGAACCACTGGGCCAGAATACCTGAAATTTATATAAAAACTTCCTGATTTAGTGGAGATGGAAGTTTGTTCAAACCATAACCTCCGGGAGTGGCCACAATAAGGGATCAAAGTTTTACATTTGAATGCATAGGGGAAATCTTTAAACGTATCCTCAAGAACCATTGGGCCTGAAAAGCTGAAATCTATATTAAATTAAAAGCTTCTGATGTAGTGGAGATTCAAGCGGTCCTTTGAATGAGACCGCAAAAACCGAGGTCCCGTGTCAGATCAGGTGTGGCACGATAAAGATTCCTCCCTGCTCAAAGGCCATGAGCGCCGAGCATAGGCCTAAATTTTGCAGCCCTTCACCGGCAATAGTGACGACTCCATATGAGTGAAATATTCTCGAGTGGGACGTAAAACTATGTAATCAATCAATCAAATTTGTTGGAATCATAGCCTCCGGGAGTACGGTGGGGCTGCAATAAGCGATCAAAGTTTTAAATGTGAATGTATCACTTAAATCTTTTTATTTTCCCTATCAGGGAAAATAAAATCTTTAAACGTCTCCTCAAGAACCACTGGGTCAGAAAAGCAGACATCTATATGAAAGCTTCCTTATATTGTGGAGATTCAAGTTTCTTGAAATCGTGACCCCCGGGGAATGGCGGGACCACAATAGGGGATCAAAATTTTACATGTGAATATATAGGAAAAATCTAGAAAAAAATTAACTTCTTCTCAAGAACCATTGAACCAGAAGAAACAATATGCCTGATATAGAGTAGATCCAAGTTTGTTCAGATCATGCCTCAGGTTTGAAGGGTGGGGTCACAATAGGGGATCAGAGGTTTAAAGGTTAATATAATGGAAATCTTCTCCAGAACCACTGGGCCAATTTCAACCAAACAAATCCTTGGGTAAAGGGGATTCAAATTTGTTCAAATGAAGGGCCAGGTTCCCATCAAAGGGGAGATAATCACAAAAATGCAAAATAGGGTGGTGTGGTTTAAAACCCCTCTTCAAAACAACCACTGAGCCAGAAAAAGCTTCATGACATTGAGTATGTTTAAGTTTGTTCAAATAGTACGTGACCCCAAGAGAGAAGGTGGAGTCACTGAATGGAATTTGACGTATGTTAACATATAGGACACATTTTAAAGCATATTTTTAACTATACCGAGATCGCGCAGCCATCCGCACCTTTGGGACGCGGACATCGCACTTGGTAGTTACCCATTCGCATTGTGGGAGTCCTACATACTGTATATTACCACACAAACTGGCGTCTCTCTCTTCTCATCCTCTCTCTCCTCCTCTTCTCTCTCTCGATCTCTCTCTCTCTCTCTCTCTCTCTCTCTTCTCCTCCTCTCTCTCTCTCTCTTCTCTCCTCTCTCTCTCTCTCTCTCTCTCTCTCTCCTCTCTCAAGTTTCAGTACCAAGCTATTGTGTAGTGTTGTGGTGGGGGGGGGGTGCGTATTGTACAACGTTCCGATGTATTTTCGGCCAAATTACGATATACTATGAACTTAAAATTTAATTCGCCCTCTAGTACTCTAAACTATGCACTGATCGTGGTTAGATTCATTGCAGCATGATTTTCGTCTAACACGATTGGATGTGTTATGTTCGCCATTTGAGGACGGCGTTTTCAAATTCAAACGAAAAAAACAAGACAAACAATTATAACGAATATTACCGGTATGTGCCCACAAAACGACAGCCTGGCGAAAGAAAAAGTGCGAAAAGTCGAAAATTTAATTGAATTACAGATATTTAAAAGATGCACGCTCGTAGAGCATGCAAGCGAAACTGTGGGTAAATATTTTAAAAAACGAATTTCATCTCTATACTTTATGATTATGCTGATTTAAAGTGTCGTACACATCAATGTTTAAATTCGTTAGTCTTATAAAAACATCTGCATACAAAACATATTTATACTCTATTTAGCGGGATGGTCCAAGTTACATAAGTATTCCATTGACAACTAAGGAAAAAATTGAGAAAAGTCCGAATACTCAACAAAATCCAAAGGCGTAGGACTGTTTTTTTGAAGGGGGTGGGACTATATAACTGATGTAAAGAACAAATAAAGATAATTGACACCGTGTGGTGTGTGTGGGGGTGGGGGGGGGGCAAACTTCTGAGTTACACAGAAAGAGGGAGCGGGGGGGCAAATCTTCTAAAAAAAACACCATTTGTTGGGAGTGTGGTACAAACTTTCTAAATTATGACATGTTGCAGAATAAAAAGTTAACTGATCCAAAAAAAAGGGGGGGGGGTCGGCAAAAACATACCTTTACCTCCCGAGTTTAAAAGTGGGACGGGAATCCCCCCCCCCGCTCCTACGGCTTACGGCCATATTTTTCATGCTAGTTCATTAACTCTCGCGTTATTCCATTTGAGGACTCTTCAAAAGACGTCAGCGTTTCGCTAAAAGTATTGCATTGATTAAACGTCCCTATTTCATATAATCGGAATTTTTCCAAACAGATGTAAGATTTTATTTAAATTCTTTGGAATTGTTTTAAACACCACATTGTCAGCTGATTTCCAGATATAAAACTAAGTTGCTTCACGCAGTTAATCAGGGTATCATTGCTCCGGTGTTTTTAGGAATGCATTTTCGAGAAATCATTGCTTTCCGGGTTATCTGGATCCAAAGATTGTCTACCCCTTCAATGAACTTCGAAATTTTGAAGACGGGTGGGACTTTGGTTCAGGGAATTATCAATTATCATTGTGCAAAAAAGGACTAAAGGTAGCACCACATCTCTATGCTATTGTGTTTTGAATTAATAATATCGGGTTTTGAATGGAATTGTCGCATCTTGTTGGCTCACTGTCGTTAATCTTTTCATCAAGATCTTAATGGGCGATTGTTTTTAATTAAAGCATTAAACATTGAAAGTTCATCAAATATAATTTGTCATCAGGAAAATTGTGTCGAAGTATATGAAATCAAGATTATTTCTACATGCTAAGAACGATGTTTTTGATTTGGCTCCGCGGGCTTGGCATCCCTCCGTGGACGTTGGATCCGATACCCGGTTGAAAATGTAGAGAGCCCTAGAATTGATATTAATAACAGTACGACATTTAACTTCGGACAGACCAATCCAGACTTTTGCTACCCTTTTCTATCAAGATACAGAAAACAAATTTCAGTGATCTGGTAGGATTTTTTTGGCAGTACATTCCTAGTTCAACTAAAGTTACTACGACTTGTACATTTAGGAGATATAAGCGTTTCTAAAGATAAAAATCTGGAGGAGAATGGGGGGATTTTTTATTCCTACAAAATCGTATCATTACTTTCCTTATCGGAGAAAATCCTATAGAAAAAAACATCCTTGATGATTTTCGATTAGGAAATTAATCCTATAGAAAATGATATAGAATTAAATGTCTCAAATAAAAATCCAAGTGGATTACTTATCCATTTTTGTAAGACAACATAGGAATTAAATCCAACTCAATTATTGTTATTCAGGGAGGATATATTATCTGGGACATTGAATCTAATGTTAATATTTCTGTAGGATTAATCTATCCTATTGAAAATAATCAGAGTTTTTTTCCGTATAGGATTTTTTTTCTCCCATAGGATAAATGATAGGATTTGCTTGATAGGATAAAAATCCCATTTCTCCTACGGATTTTTAATCTTAAGAAAAAAAAAACATAAAAAATGAGCTTTATCTCTAATGTACAAGTCGCAAGTAAGCTTTAGCCTTGAACTAGGAAAGATACTGCAAAAAAATCCTATCAGATACACTGACATTTGTTTTCTGTATTCTTGATAAAAAGGGTCGCAACAGTCTGGACTGTCATGCCAAGTTAAATGTCATAACTGTT
>CAJDSM010073495.1:0-11900 GCA_903981925.1 Ostrea lurida
CCATGGGAAATATTGTTCCCTATCGAATTTGGGGTGAAAATGTAAATGGTCAAGCGCACTGGACATCGAAGTAACAATATGATTTGTTCCGGGCTCTAGAGCATCATCCCTTCTAACGTATATTCACCATATCATACATATAGACTATCCATGGACGAAAATGTTCCTTATTTAATTTGGGGTCAAAAGGTCAAAGGTCAAGGCAAAAACGGACATCAAATAGCAATATGGTTTCTATTTAAAATTTATATTTTGAAAGATGAAACAATGTGAACAATAGAATACATTTCAGGCTTAAATGCAAAAAATATGAGACGTCCTGTATGGTGCGATGATGACTCGGGCGATTGGTAAGGCCTGTGGGGCACTTGTTTGGATTGTGATATGTTGACTTTCGGCAATTTATATGTATATGAATTGGATAAATCATCAATGTGTTAAACGTAATCATAGTCCCAATAAAAAATCAAGTGTAGGGCAACACGGACCTCCGACAAATGCGGAAGGCAGGAGCATGTACCATGAAAGAGTAAGCATCCTCTGCTGACCGGTCACACCCGCCATGAGCCCGTAGTCGAAACAAAGTAAACGGAGTTACCCGTCATCAATCTAGTACGAAAATGACAGTCTACAAAGGCTATGAAACAAATCAGTCAACATATGACTTAGCGATAATTTGTAATCGCAAATAAGGTCACCATAGCTACCGTAGAATTTGCGAAATTATGACTTTAGAGGCCGAAAAAATAAGCCAATAGATGTGTTACGAAGCCATATTTTTTTTTCTATCATTCTGTCAGTACTTTCTTTTTCTAAATTCGATGTCCGTTCAAATTATCCGTCGTACTTATTCCTAATACCTATTGTGTATGTTTTTGTGTAAAATGACCCTTTAGGTGATGTTGAACATTGTTCTTTATATGTTTTGTCTTTCTATAATATGTTTTTGCCTCATTTATTACATCCTGTGAGATGTAATAGGAAAATATATTGTTATTTGTATTTAGGTGGAGCTTAGTCAGGGCTCATCCCTGGCAGTTTCCCACACTTTTTTTCATAATGAAAAAAATACTTTGTTTGTTACGTGTTATAGTGATAGGTCTGGGAAATAAAATGCCCCCCCCCCCCCAAAATACAAAAAACCCCTATTGTAATTCATTATATTTTAGCTGATGTAATGTCAATTATTTTTCAAGTCTTATATATTTCGCAACAATAATGTATGCAAAGCCATAATCCTGTTTCATCTTCAAGAATAGTCGGTACTTCCTCTTCATGTAAAAATGTCAAATATTCATCGCACCAATTCGTAATAACAGCCCATCATGATTTATCAATTTTAATTCATGTAAAACTTTGCATGTTAACTTTATTTCAGATCTTATTTGCAACAAGAGATGTATTTCAAATCATATTTTTATCAATACCATTTCGTCATCATGCAGTTGTTACTACGCGGTAAGCATCAAACTATTTTCTTCACACCTCGCTCGAGACACGAGGTTGAAAAGATACCACACACGGATTAGCTACTATATGTCAATCAATTTTTATCATCCAATATAAAGGTAATTGAAAAGATTAGAGTGATACCTAGATCAGGGGGTGGCTTATTTTTTCGGCCTTTAAAAACTTTCTATATGAAGACACTTAAAACTTGAATAAAAATTAAAGTTTCTTAGCCAGTATTCACAACTGATTTTTTAATATTTATTGTAGAAATGCAATTCTGTTTGAAAGTACATGCATATCTTTTATTTCTGGAGTGAAGGGCGGAACAGTTTCTTGTTATGTTTGGTTTACAATTTCTCTGCCCTGTGGAAATAAAAACTAGAAATGCTGTGAGTAAAACTCACAATGATACGCCCCGCACCCACATATCTTTACGCTCACTTGAGTCACTAAAGCTGAACAAAGAAATATGGCGCGGACACAAATGCATGTTAAAAATCTATATGTTTGACCTGAGATCAAGGTCAAGGTTATACAGATATTCATGAATGTGTAAGATGACACATCCTTTCTATGGTGATACACTCACATGCCAAATATAATCCATGTTAGATAACTTATATCTTTGACTTTGAGGTCAAAAGTCAAGGTCATATGGTTAAAGGTCATATATAGGTCATGAATGTATTCAATACATCCTTCATATGCTAGATATTGTATGCAAATGTCAAAGAAGAAAGAAGTTATGGCCTAAACTTGAATCAACACACGCAGACGGACAGACAGAGTACATGACACATCGTCTCATGGTGATGCATCCATGTGCCAAATACAGGATGTCTATGGCGAAGAACAAAGAATTTATGGCCCGGACACAAATTCACGTTAAAAACTAATAATATTGACCTTCAGGTCAAAGGTCAAAGTCATCCAATATACCCGACAAATCGTCTCATAGTAATACGCTAATGTGCCAAGTATGGTATGCCTACCTCAAAAAAACAAAGAAGTTAGACACGAATTCATTGTTAAAAACTGATAATTTGACCTTGAGGTCAAAGGTCATACAGAGGTCATCAATATACCGACATATCGTCTCATAATGATACACCAATGTGCCCAAATATGGTATGCCTACCTCAAAGACAAAGAAGTTTGGCCCGGACACGAATCTGCCACAGAGGGACAGATGGACTGATAGACAGACAGACAGATATACGGACGGACAGACAGACAGGCAGAGTGATTTCCTATATACTCCAAACTTGTTTGCGGACACTACAGGAAGATACTTTTAACACTCTGAAAAATTGAAAAAAAACATAATACGGAAACTTGGCCAGATTTATCAAGCTAGCTATTCTCTTTAGGAGTCATTTTATATGCCTTACCTATGTTCTTTCTAAGGGAAGAAAATGAAGTCCTTGTCTGTGTACTATCTCCATGGAAAGAGTTTTTAATGATCAAATAGCCTTCCCAATCCTAACAGGCATAGGTATTTCCAAATAAGATATTGCAATGCGACCTTCTCTGATAAAATATGGCTGCGTTTGAAACCAGTGCATATTACGTCAATCTTAAAGATAAGGATTAAGCTATTCATTTACGTGAAATGATGGCGCTTAGCCAGGTTGATTTTCTTCATCTGCTTAGGATTACTTTAGTCGAGGAAATGTGGAAGGGATTTGCTGATTTTAAGGCTCTTCTTCAGAAAAGCGTTACTAGAAATTGGGGAACTAAAGCAAGAAGTGCGAGAAATCGCTCCGCTCAACGCAAGATCCGTAGTTTGGAAGAGGATATTCCTTGTTCAGGCGGAATTTGGAAATTTGGCAAACGAGGTTAAAACACTGCGCGATGTTGTTGAGCGTCGACAAAACGATGACTCGGATGTCAATGGAAAACTAAAGCCAGAAACAGCAGCCCAAGAATTCGTAAATATACGCTATTTATAGTTTCAGTTGTTGACGAATTTAAAAACATTTTGCAAGGGAAATCTGTGTCCGATAGAACCAGATATGTGTTGATTTTTTATTCGAATCAATCAATGACAGTCCGTGTGATAGACCGCATTGGTAGTGACTGTGTCGTGAATATTGGTTAGTGAGCTGTCTCGTGAGTATTAGTAGTGACTGTCTCATGAGTTTTTGTGGTGACCGTCTTGTGTGTATTGGTAGTGACTGTGTCGTGAATATTGGTAGTGAGCTGTCTCTGAGTATGGTAACTGAATGCATCGTGAGCATTTGTGGTGACCGTCTTGTGTGTATTGTTAGTGACTGTGTCGTGAGTATTGGTAGTGACTGTTCTCGTTAGTATTGATTCTTAAATGCAAGAGTGTCGGTAGTGATTGTGTCGTGTGTATTAAGAATGACTATCGTCTTAATATTGATTGTGGACTGTCTCGTGAGTATTGGTACTAATACCTAGTGACTGTCTCGTGGGTATTTGGTAGTGACTGTTGTCGTAAAATATTGGTAGTGACTTTTTTTTTTACTATTTACAGGGATTTTTCCTGTGTATTGGTAGTGACTGTCGCGGATGTATTTGTTGTTATTGTCTTGTGAACATTGGTAGTGACTGTTCTTGAGTATATGTCGTGAGTATTGTTAGTGGCTTCAGTTCATGGATTGGGTAAGAAATTCAACTTAAAGATGATAATCCATGTAATTTCTCGGTTTAGAGGTATAAGGTCGAGGCCCAACTACACGCAAAGCGCATAAGATAACGAACAGCGATCAATCTCGTAAGTCCCAAATATATTACAAAACAAGAGTTTGGCAAATATTTATCCCTGGACACACCAAAGGTGGGATCAGGTGCTTTGGAGGAGTAAGCATCCTCTAGGGATTTTTCTGTTTTGATTTCTGTATCGCTTGGGAAGTATTCGGAATTTTCGGGATGAAATTAGTAATGGAGGTCGTGCATAAATATATTGGTATATACAGAGTAGAATTTTAAATCTTTGGTATATTGTTTTTCCAAAACTTGGTTACTGTTACATTTCGAGTTTTTTTTTTTACCTTTGCTCTCAATAGTAAATTCAAACGGCCTGTGGTCCTGGCGAGGAAATAAGATGACTGTGTCTGATAGGCTAGAAGTATGTTATATTGAAGACTGTTAATCAATTCTTACTCTAAAAATTTGAAAGAATTTTTCGCATAGAAGGATCATATTTTAAAATTTAACCATGATTATAACCATATAGCATGTGCAAAATTTATGAAGAGAACAAATTTTGATTCGACAATTTAGATGATTGCATTTTAAGAACTAGGGAATAAGCCAAACATATGCCTACGTCCGTTAAATGCAGATAGTGTTGTGCGATTTAAAAGCATTTAATCGATATATAGTACTGTTTCAAAAGGTACCCACTCGCCAAATGTGCATAATGTTGATTTGGCATTTAAGCTAAATTAACGTATTTTAATCAACTTCAGTTTGATTGATTAGTGTATATTGTTAACGTCTCGCTCGAAAATGTCATCATTTTTGGAGACGTTACCTTTGCCGATGAAGCGTTACAAATTTAAGCTTTACCTTTAACTGCCTTTTGCAAACACAACTGCCAATCCTGAAGGTCGACCTTTGGTTGTTTACAGTCTGGAATATAATACAAGCAACACATGCGTATGCATATCAATAGGCCAAGCGATAATTAAGAAAAAAATATGTAATCGTAATAGAATGCCAAAAACGATTGTAGCTAGATTAATTTATACGTATTATAATATCACTATAAAATGTTTTGTGCAATGTCACATTCTAAAGAAAAAAAAAAACAACAACCAAAAGAACAACCCCACCCCCCTAAACAAATAAAAAACCACAACAACAAACCCCAATACAAGCTTAAGCAACAACAACAAAAATAAAAACAAAACAACCCTGCCCAAAAGAAACAATTAAAACAAGCAAACAAATTACCCCCTCCCCCCCAAAAAACCACCCCGAGAGCGTGATTCGAACACGGCCCTTACAATAAAACATTTTTTGTTGACCAACTTTATGGAAAAAAAAAATAAAATATTATATATGCTTTTTTTAAGATTCCCATAAGTGTCAATATTCAGTGTAAATATTGCACATAAGCATTTTAGTTGGCTAACAGAAATTAACTTCTATGCTCACTGAGCTTTGTATTGTCATTATTGGATACATAAATGTACATATATTTCATATTTTTCACAAAAGAATTTATTATTGATTGAATACCTCCTAAGCTCTTGATTGGGTGAGATCCAACAAAGTAGAAGTCAATAATTTTTCAATTCACCTCACGTGACCCTCCAGGTGAATATTAGTATTTATTGACTTCTACTATTTGGATCTTAGCCAACTTGCCGCGATCGATCGATTCATCTCATTACAATTTAAGGGACATGGAACATTGTGAGCTAAACATGTTCAAACTTTAGATTTCCATTTTTCATGTTTACAGTGTCACACTTAGGGTATTTTAATAGTCAACCAAAATTTGAATGTCATTTTTCAGTTACAAGTGAGATACAGCACTTACCAATTCTTCACTATAAAACAAGGCTCGAGGCATGCTTTTTAGGAGTTGAAGATAAATGCATACACATATCTTTTTTTGTAGGTAAACTTTCCCAAGCACACTAATAGCCGCATCCAACACTGTCGCCTTCTTTGCGTACAGGTCCTCGACGAACCTAATCCAAGCATCCATCACACGGTGAAATTTGACGTCATTAAAACTCACCTAGGAAAGTGGCTACAACCAACACAGCGGACCTTTACCACTCCAGGGATGGCGTCTTACGCGTTTTCCTATGGCATAACCTGCGGTCTTCAAGGTTCTTTGTTTTTCCAGTTCATGAAAAACAGTGACATTATAATTGACAAGAGTGTGTGACAATGACGAAGACACTCATGATTACAAAGAACTCTCCGGAACAATAATCGTCCAGCTGAATTATAACGATGTCGTCTACATATCTACTAAAAGGCTTGCTCAACCGATGTTAAAGAGTTACGAGGATTCTCGATCTTTTTTAGTGGATGGAAAAATAAATTGAAATATTTTTATATCGTGCACGTTTTATATAAATTTTTCATCATGGAATATCTTGGGAAATGTTCTGCATAAAACCCAGAGAGTTTGAAGAATATCTGGCAGAATTTCCAGGCTTTTCATTTTATGTTCTCATCAGAAATGCCCAATATCTGGCACAATTTGTGGTGTAATAACCGTAATTTCCCAACTTTTATGTTCGATATTTTTGCCTTTACTTTTATGCAAATCCAAATTAACACAATTTCTTGTACTCTCAAAAATGATTTAAATAAATCTACAGACACACGAGTGGATACATACCTTATATTTTATCGAATGAATCAAATCAGCGCTAATTACACTATATCGCAGAGCGATCAGTTTGTGAAATAAATTCGTACTCTGTGATTTCCTTCATTTGATCTTTATTTTTACAATTCATAATTTTACTGAAATTTGCCCTTTTTAAAATGTTGATTTCCTGTACCTTGATCAAGTTATCCAAATCTGCCCCACGCAATGTTTGGTCCATTTTCACTTGTGTTTTGTTCTTTTTGATCATTCAAAAAATGTCTACGGTAGTTGTGTAGTGTAAATGATCTTTGCTATTGACAATCGGTCTTGGGAACGTTATTGCACAATATTCCTGTTTCAAAGCAAATTTTGAAAGCAATGATTCAAATGCAGGATTTTGAGTGTGACCCCCAAACCCAAATATTATGCACCTACTCACTCTCCACTATAATGATCAGCCGGGTGTGGGCTATTTACATGTCTCCACATAACATTTACGGTACAGCTGTAATTAAAAAAAAAAGAGCACTTATGGTTTTTATAGAGATCTAGTGTGCTAATACAACCTGCTATTGGGTCAAATGTTATCTGGCGGTTTCATACCATTATTAAGGAATTTTGACCCTCTGATAAGCGAGATAACTCCTAAAGAAAATTATCCAAAAATACCCGAAAGTACGTTTGATCAGAATTTAGGTTTTTAGATGATTGTGTGATCTTCTGTAAATGAAGGTACGTAGAGTATAGTGTTTGTTGATCTAAACAGAAATGGAGGCGCCAAAGGAGGAAACTGAGTTGAGAATGTACAAAAGCGGTATATTCAAGAATGTACAAAAGCGGTATATTTAAGAAGAAATAGACCAATACTAAAGCAGAAATTAGAGGAATGTTTCTGTGGTTTCATTGACATCTCATGTGCCACACCAGCATAGTTATTCTAGGAAGCACTAGTTGATCAAATTATGAATGAGAAATATGTAGTACATGAGTGTCACATTGACATGTTACATGTTTGTATATAGTATGTTTCAGTTATCCTACACAGGTATAGGACCTCTCTAGTCGTACACCCTTCTGGGTACCCCTCGATACCTGTATTTATTCACCTGAGTATCTTCGAACCGTGCTCTACAACTAGCACGAGCTTCACAATCTTTTTAAAGTTTTAAAAAGTACGACACGACCTCTGAGGTGAGTACAACATTTTACTTTGCACTTTACAATATTCTTTTCTCAATTTACGGTCCTAGGATAACTGTCGAGTCAGTATTTGTAATTTTGTTTGAGAAATGATTTCGTTTGTATATATAGTGAACTTGTTTGTTTCTGTATAGTGTATTGATTGAGAAAATATGAGCAGAGTGTATTCGTTTGGTTCTTGTATTTTTAGTATCATAATGTGGATATGATTCATAAATGATTCTAACAGTGAAGTGTGTAAGTTATGTCTATGCAGTTAAGTCTCGAGTAAACTAAAATGGTGTAATAAAAATACTATCAGTGTAATTTGTGTAGTAAGCATTTAGTACAAGTTACAGTAAAGCAGCGCTGCCGCGTGTAATTGCATTAGTTTCCCCCGTAATCAAATATGACAGACTATGTGAGTCATACTTGTATTAATGTGTGTAACTTAATGTGTATTTATTGTGTGTGTAGGTTCCGCTGTTGACGATTGTATGAATTGGAGTGTTCTACGTGGACCAACATAACAGTATGCATTGGATGTAAACGAACGAATGCCTGAGCCAAAAGATGAATATTGAACATGTAGTATCTGTGTTGTGTATATAAAGTGAAATGTTTATATACTTGTTTGTATTGTTCACTTTGGGAAGCCACCCCAGTAAGCATGTAACATCTCTTGAAGACTCTAGATATTTACAGAAACGTGTTTTTAATGTTTTAGGTCAGAAACCCCTAAGTCAGGGAAATTTCATGTCTCTTCAGCCACTTGCATAGAAAATTGCAAACTCAGGACTTTTTGTCTGCATCATTTGAAACTGGCATTCGATTGAGATTGTCGTTGATGGAATCAAGATTCTCTTTACTTAGGAAGAAATGGGAAGGCAAGAGTGACAACAGATCCAAAATAATCTCATCTGTATCTCAGTACATAGAAGGCCACTATAGAATTCCTTCATCAAATTATGCAACAATGACTCAGTTTTTCTTTTACCAGCATTTTCTGATGTACATTTACAAATCAATCTAAAATAATTCAATTTATTTTACATTTTCTTTACCTATTTTTAACTTCTTTATAAAAATTTAAAATCTGCAATGATTTACGTTAGTACACACTGTCAAATTTCCATATAGTTTCCTTTTTTCAGATTTTGTTTTTGAAGAAAAGATAAATCTTGCTGCTGGACGCAATTTTTCACAACCATAGATTACAAAGAGAAAATTTGATCAAGAAAGCACCGCTTCACTATGTTTTTAATATTAATTTATTATGTTATGACACTAAATATTATTTTGATGTATACCTCATATTTTTAATTTTGCTGTGATAATAATTATTGACTTTTATTCAGTGTGTCAAATTTTCTTCATATCATGATTAGACAAAAAAGTAAGCACCGCTTCATACCTCAAAACTTTTTTCCATTTCAATTTAATATATTGTTGTGATGGAAATCCATGTAAATATTTAATATTTAAAAAAAAATTGGTGAAATTTAGAGGAGAGGGTCGTATCCCCTTAAGCTGTTCTTTATACGCTTATTTTGAATACGGACTACTCCGATTACCCGATCAAGAAAATGGACTCACGGCGGGTGTGATCGGTTAGGAGGGGATGTTTACTCTTCCTAGGCACCTGATCCCACCTCTGTTGTATTCAACGATCCCTTTGTACCCAAATTGTATTTTGTATTCTGTTTGGGATTTATTATAAGTCATATGTTGACTGATTTGTTTCATACCCTTTGTTAGACTGTCATTTTCGTACTAGACTTGACAACGGGTAATCTCGTTTACTTTGTTTCGACTAAGGGCTAACGGCGGGTGTGACCGGTCAGCAGAGGATGCTTACTCCTCCATGGCACCTGATCCTGCCTTCGCTTTATCGGAGGTCCGTGTTGCCCTATACTCGACTTGATATAATTGTTTTTAGGACTATGATAACGAATATTACATCGTTTACTTCGCCAATTTATGTTCGTTATCCTCATCTTTCCATGTTATATTACTTAATGAAATAGATCATGTTGATCTCATCAATAAGTAAAATTAACACGTGTACTAGGAACATGTGCAGCATGGTCTCAAGGAAATCTGAAAAAGTTTCCCTTTTGTTTGTAAAAATAAGGGGTATTTATGGCTGAAATATTGACATAACTATGGGTGTACCTTTATTGTTTCCCAACAATAAATTAATTTCCTTTTTGTTATACGATACAACCGATCAGTTAAGCACGTTACACACAGTGAAGGAGTCAAATCAGAACCATGGAAAATAATACAAAACACTATGGAGACATGGACCACTGGAATTCTTATCTCAGACGTCAGCTTGTTCCGACAGGAATAGTTTTAGCCATCTATCTTCTGACGGGAACATTTGGAAACAGCCTGATTTTGTACATTCATGTGACACAAATGCCGAAGAATGACAACCGCTATATCATCACGTTTCTATCGTCCGTGAACTTGGTTGCATGTTGTGTAACAACGACTTTCTTCTTCACTCTTACATATTTCAACATAGCATATCCATCAGATATCATGTGTAAAACTTTCTTTTTCTTGACTATATTTTTCGTTGTGGAATCAGCAGGACTGATTGTGATTATAACGGTTCATCGCTACCTGAAGTTGTGCAAACCATATAACCGACAAATGACTGACAAGCATAAAAGAGTTGCTATCGTTGCTTCCATCGTTACGTCATTAGCAACGGGCTTTCCTTGTTTCTTTTCTTCTGGACTGGGGCCGATAGAGAACCATTTGAATGTATCTGCCAAATATTGCTGGAGCCGAGGAGAAAACTATAGAGAAGTTGGAATAGCACAAACATTTGCACTGACCATTTTACTAGGATCTTTTTTTATTTGTAGTTGCTTTTTGTACAAAAAGATTGGCCAAGTTCTAATTCAAATGTCCATTCGAAGACGAACACGACAGGGAGAGGACGAAACAACTGGAAGAGATGGATATGTTTGCGATACAGAAATTTCTGTCATTCAGTCGGAAAAAAGCACGGAATGTGTCGAACGGAGACGAAGAAAGCCAATTCATGTGAATTTTTACCGGATGTTTCTAACAATGTTCTGTCTATATGTTATATCGTCCATTCCAACAATCACCATTTTGATAATCAGCCATTTCGACCATTCCATATGGTTTAATGTTGATGGAGGTATCGACGTAAATGTTATCCACACACTTCAGAACATGTTTCTACTGAAGTACAGTGCTGATCCCGTGATTTATGGGTACTATGACATAGCTTTCAGACAAAAAGTTCTTGAAACTTTCAAATGCAAAATGTAGAAACTGATACAGGTTTGTTTCATATTAAGAAGTTATAATGAAGATTATATTTTTAAAATTCCATGTTAACAAGATCTCAATGAATGCACGCAATTCTTTGCATAGTATTTCTGTTCGATTTTTATTTCCAAAGTCCATGTACCTCATCACATCCATTACTAGCGTTAGCATAAACCACATCGTTTTTCAGTTCATCCACGACGGCATCTTGAGAAAACCGATATTCCTCCAAAAGTAAAAGAACCGTAATAATTGCTAATTATGATATAAAATATCTACGCATATTGGAAATAATTTTTGTTGGGATTTGTTTCCAAATTAGAAATTAATTCAGGTCGCCGGATCTGAATTAATCGTGATAAGGCGAAAATGTCCACCTCCTTATCCATTGCTAGTTGTTCGAATGCATTGTAAACCACACGAAATGGTCAACAGCGCATTGCACCGTCGATCGTGTCAACAAACCAAGTTTCCTTATGTTCGTCATATAAATCTTGTCTGTCATGAGTTTAAAATACGCCTCACAGGATTGTAGACTAGAAATGCAAAGGATGGCGATGAAAACGCTTATATTATAGCATACTCAGTTTAGAAATGATTTTGATAGACGATTGCAATAACCTAGCGATTGGTTGGTTGGTGT
>CAJDSM010073497.1:4058-16549 GCA_903981925.1 Ostrea lurida
CACGGACTTTTTTAAATGATCATCATCCAATGTACAATGTAGTCTTGTTGAAATAATTNTCAGTCTTCGTAGTTATAGAATTAATATTCATATAATTATATATATGTACATAAATTGAAATCTGTTATCAGATGATGCAGTTACGTTTACCATATTTTACTAGGCATAAAATATTTGCCTGCTACTTGTACAAACTTATGCTGAAATATATATCATTTAGTAATTTACCCAATTGCATAGTTCTGAGTAGTTTTTAACAGTAGTGAGGGTAAAAACTAGAATAGAGACGATCCAATAAATGTGGTTGAAGAATTAATATCCAAATTTCATTTTCAGCTACATGCATGTAGTAAAAATGCATTATATTAATATTTAATACCGGTAATGTTATGCACAGAGCGTAAACCTTTTCAGATTATCCACATCTGTGATTCTAAAAATTAAGAAATATGAAGGATGTTACTTGGGATTTGGGAAAAAGTTTCTTATACGAATATTCACTGCATCAGAGTTAATACTAAATGAGTATAGTACCATTATAATGCTTAGTACATTGTAACTGCACAACTTCCAGTGATGTCATTCCATATAGAGGAGCTATCCAAATATACATACTAGTGGTGCATGAACATGCACAAATCGGACTTACATCAGAATCTATTTGGAAAATGATGCACTTTAGATATATTACGATTTCCAACCGTTTCTCTAAATAAGCTTAGTAAATCACATTACGATGTACATCATATCCATCACAGCAGAACAAATATTCCAGCATCCACGTCTCTAAAATATACGAACACCATTTTCCTCTTTACTATATTTTCATTCTTCGTTGAATCATTCAGTGATTTTTCTATCATTTTTTACAAGAGTTCCGTGGCTTTCGAATTGGGAAAAACTATTGATATTTTCAGTCAAATTGTTATTGTAAATAAGTTTTAAAATGTTATCAAACATTATATTGTCTTCATTTTACACATTTTACTTTCTTTTCAATTATTCTGTCTAAATCATAATTTCTGTAAATCTTTGTTAAGTCTTATTATGTATATCATTCAAATTTAATGTTTATTTTTTTTTTCAAACAAGTTTTCCTTTCTTAATTTTAGTATTGGGAAAAATACAAGCTTTTTTGGGAAAAATTGGCAATTTTTGTGAGGGAAAAGGGCCAAAATTTGGACCCAAAGTGGGCCTAAAAAAAAATCACTGTCGTTATATCATTTTCCTAATGTCATGTCTTTTATTATGGTTCAGAATTGTTAATACACATCTTTAGAAATGATGCATTTAAATTTGGTATTATCTAAGCCATTAGCATGTACATTTTGTATTATGAAGTTAATTTCAGAATTATTGGCCCATCTTTACGACGATCCATAAAGCAAGCCTTGTAAAACACCAGTCTTACAGCGTATAGGCTTGAATTATTAATAAGCTTACCGTCCACTTCCTGAACCACTTTGTACAGGAGCTGAAAATTGTTCGTAATAATTACACCTACGAGTACACTGCTCTCCCGCACCACAGGCAAACTTCCTCATGGATCTCCAGGCCTTCTAAATGACCATTCCTTACAATATTCCCTTCCTCCCACACAATAAACATCTCGTAGAGCTATGTCCTTGTAATTATACCCCTACTCAACTCATAACCAAGTTATGTCTCATCTTGTTCCTATATGACAAAACTCTACTAGTCATAGCTGATACCCATCAGTCAAGGACACCAGAGAAAGCTGATCATCATGTCATCCTTCTACACCAATTAAATAAAAAAATAAAATCCTTCATGGCGAGTTCCTATCTTATATTATACAACAGAAATGAGTTCCTATAAAACCCGACATTTCCCCTTTGTCTGACAGAACGTCGTACCTCACAATCTGGCAAGATCGAGAGAGAATCTCTAGCAGCTTAGGTCATACCTTGTCATGGCTGCAGGTGCCCCCTGAGCACTATAGTGTATGTGAGCTACTTTTTGTTTATTTCTGCACAAAGCAAACAATCAGCACAACATTGTCCAAAAATTCACTGGTTAAAATAGTTCTTAAAAATCTACGAAAACCCATGGATTTAAAAGCATGTGAAATCTTTTTTTTTTCTCTTGCACCCTTCCACCTGCTCTGGGCCATCTCCTGCACTTCACCAACTCTCTGTAGGCTAGCTTTAAGATTTTTATATATGTACTTATATGACAAGATTCAGTCTAATCTATTTCTCCAGAATATAATTGGCCCCTGAGGACAATATGGGGGTGGTAGTCTGTCGATTGTCTCCAGTACTCAAATCTATCAGTCTCTCCAGAACCAGAAAATGACAGAATTTCCATAAGACATCAATATATAACTATAAATCAAACCACTCTTCAGAGACCTAAGTCTGCAATGGCTACAAATCAACACATTGTGATGCTCAAACATCTTGACAAGTTACAATAAATTGATTTCTTTGCTAATCATTCTATGGACAAAAAAACCAGCATATTAATAGGGGAATCCTTCTTTTCTTTAACTTTCTTCATCTTCAGAATTAGACACCAATCATTTCAAAATTTAAAGCAGAAATACACGTACACTACCACTGAATTTTTCTACATGAAAATGGAGTCTGAAGATATCTTAGTTTTTTACACATCTAAAATTCACCAGACTCAGATTGATTCATCATAGATGAGATAAATTCTCAGGACAGCGTAACATAAAGACATTCCAAAAATAATTTATTTAGAAGCTGAAAAAAAAAATAGAAGCTAAAGTTGAGTAGGTTTTGGAATATGCTGAGAATGCCTGAAGCACCTGGCTGAGGTCTGGAAAGTTTTACATCTGTTAGAGAGCTCAGGAGGAAGCTTCATTTATCAAAATGACCATGGAATCAAAATATCAGCTCTTGGGACCAAAAAACTCGTACTAAAATCTATGTGAAGATTCCCTTAACCCACACACTGTGTAAGAATACCCAGACAAGTCCGAGTACTGCGTAACCCTGTAGAAATGAGCAAGACTTCTGATAGAGGCAGATTATCGTGAACCGATACAATAAACAATACGAAAGAAAGACAAACAATCAGCATGGCATCGTACACCCCCACATATTAGTCTCCGGTAAATACACATTATACATACTGACAAATTAGTGAAAGCTTATGATATCAACACATTCCTTCCCACTAATTTACTATGTTAATCTCCTTCGAGAATAAAGAACACTTGTTTGATCCGCACGTAGACGTTGGTACAGGAGCTTTACAACTAGAGATACAATATATCTATAGATACAGAGCATGAGCTTAATGCAACTTACTGACACTATTCTTGGTTTTATTGTGTTTCAATTTGTAAAAACACACCATAACTCGGTTTTATCGTATTTCACTTTGTAAAAACACACCACAACTCGGTATTATTGTATTTCATTTCATGTAGAAGCAAACCTTCACTTGGTATTATTGTACAGTCAAACCTTGTTATCTCAAACTCGATAGGACTGAGATAAAAATTTGAGATATCTGAGGATTTGAGATATCCAGGAAAAAATACTTAAAGATTTAATGGTTGGGACTTAATACAAATCACTTCGACATAACCATGGTATTCAAGATAACAGTGTTTGGGATACTAAGGTTTGACTGTACTTCACTTTGTAAAAACACACCTCAACTTGGTGTTATATTTCACCCAATCAAAACGCACCTCAGACTTAAGTGTGGTATTAAACCTCGTCAAAACTTGGTGTAGTATTTAACCTATAGTCAAAACACATCTCAACCTTTGTGTAGAATGGAACCTAAACACACCTATAGATCTATAACAGCAGTTAAACCACACCTTCATCACTTACAATACATTAGCTTCAGAAATCTAGATTTTTCTTCCTTCAACAATCTCACCAGCTCTGAGGTCGTTATGTAACATGGACTACAAACTTAATTGAAATGGCTTACAAAACTTCATAAATTGATTCTCATTGATATCTCACTCTCAGCATCCATGCCCTATCACGTCTTCAAGCCGCTGAGATTATAATGATAAACTCGCACTTATTCCTACCAAACGAACCCCCACAATCACATGTCTTTTATTCCACATGCTATATCCAAATCAAATTTCCATATGGTATTGATAAATATGTAAAACCTCGAGTTCTAATGAATCTCTTCATTTTCTTTCAGGATATATCTATTTAGAATCATAAGCATGATTTTTCCAAAGTAGCACTTTAATTGACAAATCTATTAGGTACATGATAACAGTTGGATTGATTAAAACTAAATGTGTTAGTTAAAGATATATTTTTTCATCTAATAGAATAAGAAAATAGATAGCGATCTGAGACCATTTTTCATTTTGGCATCAATAAATGATTAAGCAAAAGACCTACATACAAAGGCTAAAATTTTAGGAAACACTAAAGGCAAGAGATCTATCATTGTTATGTTTTTTTCCTCAAATTTGAAAAAATGAAAAACATACAGAATCCATCAAAATTTGAAACAGCTAGCACCTCACACTGAGGATCATCCCGATAGTCACTTTTCACTGTTTGAAGGTGTAAGGAGTTTGTGAATGATGGTGACCACAAAACTTTAATGATGATCAAAATAAACTAGTTCTCACCTGTGTTTGTAGCTTATTGCGGTGAAAATCTCGCAGTTTGAACAAATCTTCGTTAAGTCCTTGTACAGCTGTCAACGTTCCCTCTGTAACAAATTAAGGCGGATAAACTTAAAATTGCACGTCCCAAATGTACCAACACTTTGACCAAAACACTCCATAGAAATAAGTTTCAACGAAAAAAAAAATAATTCAGTGGCCAAGGAGTTTCTAGCCAGGCCTTGTAAGCGAGCGAAAGGTTTGCAGCGTTTCCTGTGTCTATCTACACTCTTCTCTCTTTTGAATTACTTTCTCTGCAGCTTTGAGAATCAGGCTCATCAAAAATTCACTGGAGCTAACCACCTATGCTGTCAGGAGGCTAACAATCACAGTGTATCTCTCAGAGAGCATCAAGTGGGAAGGAGCATTGTATAAAGCCATGGGAATATTTCTGTTACGAGTGCAGTGCCAACGTACCAATATACAACCGTCATAATTATTTCAGAGAAGACAGAATGTAGATATAGAAAAGGCAATATTATTCAAATCTATGCAATCAGTGAAATGCCATGGCCTGGACAATGATAAAACCACTATATGCACGATGACCTTGACCTTGGACCAGTGACCTTGGTTCAAGGTCTTGACACTTCCTTGGGTCCAAGGCAACAAATCTGTGAAATATTGTTCAAATCTACATGGCCCGCACAATCTATTTTGGACGGATGCCTGATGAACTGACGTCCAACATAATACGTCCTGTATAAAGACAGGCATATAAAAAGGGTGTACAGACACCCAATAAATAAACCTGGAAAGACAAGATGAAATTCAGATTCACCATATATATACACTTGAATCTGTTTGTCTGAAATTATTACTGTCATAAACCCTCTAATTGAAAGTCAGCAGATATGAAACATCTGTTACTATTACACATTTTAAACCATGCCCTAAAATTCATCTAGCCAAAGTTAAAAGAATTGCTGCTGGTAAATCAAGGCGAGAAAGAATGACATAACCACACATGTACAATGTGACTTGGTCACCTTGCGCGTTTTCACCCAAACTAAAACAACATTTTTTTGATGTACTGATTATGACATTTGACCATTTTTTAAAATAATAAATTATAAAATGGTAATTGAAATTAAGTTCAAACACACTGGAGTATGTTAATTACTTTCATTTATCAATACCCAATCATGATAATTAACCCAGGTAACATTCACTTTATGAGAGGAAAGACAGAGTATAGCAGTGACCGCGGTACTTTTTCTGATTATAAATGACTAGAACTGGGATCCAGAAAAAACAGGAAAACAGGCCCTCAACATCAAAAACTCTTCTCATCAATCCCGATACCCAGAGTGTGAAGATTGCCGAATGTATCCTGTGTGTGTGATGCACACGAATCTAATCCATCTACCGCTGTATAGAAAGCTGTGAAACGTGATGAATTATCTAAACAGTTTGAAAAGTTTTACAAAATTACTTCAAATGCATTACAAATTATCATCACTCAACAACTCTAACACGTACTCCGTATTGAATAATTTATGCAAAACCGATTCAAAGACAAGTTTGCATGATTTGGTTTAACATTCTACTGGTTTATTGAGACATTATTGAGACAATATCTTCCTGTGTATAGTTATTATGATATCAGTAAAAGAGCCATAACTCTGACAAAAGTAAATAAATCAGAAAATAGTTCACTCCTTGACATTTAGTAAGTCCAAGATACCTCTTCTGAACGTAGATAAATCTTGTTAAAACTTAATGTTATCCATCAATCAATACACAACTCTAGCACAAAAAAAGCTACACAACTGCAAGAATAGCTAAAAATAAAAAAATACTGCCAAGGAAACAATTCTCAATTTCAAGGGCCATAACTCACTAAAAGGACATAAATCCCAGCAAACCTCAAATTTTCTCTGTAAGTAATCAACATAAAATCAAGCATCAAACGGTTAGTTCATCTGCAAGAGGAATAAATAGAAAACTACTGAAAACTGTGAACTTCTAATGAAATTTACAAATTCTACGGGCCATAACTCCATTTCAATAAAATCTGCATGTATATAAGTGAATTACTTATGGGGAAAATACAGTTATAAGGGAATTTAGCAACACTACTACATGTAGCTGTGGAATCATTTTAATTCGTGGGGGCCAATGTTCGTGGGTAACCAAAATTTTGCTGGTTCGTGGGGACATAATTTCATGGGTAATTAATAAATAATGCAAACGGCATAATATCTAAATTAAGATTAAAAGGAAAATAAAACATGTTCGTGGAGACGTAAATTCGTGGGTGAGGGTGACCCACGAAATCCACGAACATTGGTCCCCCACGAACAATGATGATTCCACAGTATATGCCCAAGCCATTTGTTGGGTTTTTTTGCAAGGTCACAAAAACATATACTCTGCCAAAAAAAATAATCCTTCATAATTTACCAGAAGAAAAACTACAATAAAATTGGTTTCTGCACACAACGCAATTCTGCTGAAAATTTTTACTGCATCTTGCTGTTTCTAAATGATGGAATAGGGCCGCTATCATTTTTTTAACATGTGAGAAGAAGTAGGGAAACTATACAGTTGTAATCATCCTATGCACATCTATAATAACAAAGCTGGTCGGAGAGTTTCCAGTCACCACCCTAAAATGAGTTTTATTATCCTCCCAGATGTGCTAAGTATAACAGAAATTTTAAAATATCAAACACTAGAAAATGAGAAACAGCACAAGTTCTGATTTACAAAAAGTGAGCATAACTGTGTCCACCGACAACAAATTGCTTAAGTATGTACACTGGATGTCACTGGTTCCATTAAAATCCATTAGACTGAGACAAGATCAAACTGTACAGGAGTTATTCCCCTTAGTTTACAATATTAGCTCAACTTTATTACCAGAATTACTTCAGTGATATTTTTACTGGCCTCGGACTACAGGGCTGCGTTCAATATACCTAGATATCTAGCTTTAGTAGCTAGGTTAGCTGCTACGATCCTGAACGCACTGAATGAATTAATACTTGTTATCCCTATGTTGGGCTAGCCTAGCACATCGTTCAAGATCGTAGTGCTACTGAGCCCTATCTAGCTGCTACAACGTTGAACGCAGCCCAGAACTAGTGTTAGAAGCTAATGACGTCACAATGCAAGATTCTCCATGGCTATTACGAAACTATTGGTATTTACATGTACAAACAACAACTTTTAATTGAACTGGGATTAGAATATGTTCTACTTAAAACAAGTGAAATTTAAGGAAGCTGCAAGTTTTTAATTTGAAAGGGGGTTTAATGAATGTTTTAAGGCATGTCCAGCTGACTTCTGTGTAGAGGGAATGTATGATACCAGAAATCTTCAGGCGGCCTGTGTAAAAGTGTAGATATAAAACAACAGAATCGTGCACAATATATAGTAAATTGCAAGTTTCTTACAGTGAATATAATGTACACCAAGCTTTTATAAAAAATACGACATCATAAACTACAAGATTTTGAAACGTTTGGATCTGTTTAGCTCTACAGTGTATCAAAGCTACAGTTCTGCTGCCAGGTTCCGAAGTTAAACGTGCCAAACCCATGAATAAGCATTACTAGGAGTGAATCCCCGGCTAATAGTAAACATAGGCATCTTGAGGATGAGGCTAATTATAACTTTCTCTGTTACTACATAAATAAAATCCCTCCCATTCATACCAGCGACTTCCGAGAAGTTCTGTTTGGATTAGAGTAATTCCCGTATAATTCCCTATTTAACGCAAAACTGCTTCTCCTAAATATAATAATCGCAGCTCCCACACATACATATTTTCCACTTGGTTTGCATTATCAAATGCATAATAAAAACAGAAACTTAGAAAGCAATAATGTACAATGTGTAATGGTAATTGTCACCTAATACACTGCTAAGGAAAGTGGCAATTTGGAGTTGATTCATTAAAAATAAATTTTGAAGTGTAAGTCTGACAAAGCAAAACAAGATAATCCTAAAAACTATGTACCTAATGCTGTATACTATGCTGCATGTCTTTAAGTAAGGCACATACTATATACTTCCCAAACCCTAAGATGCAATACATCAAAATTAACGAGGCAAAAGACAGACAGCTAGAGCACTTAAGGCTTTAGTCATTAAGGCATCCGAATGGTAGTTATTTAAAGAGTTCATGTAAAATTCATTTGGAAAATATTCCGACTTTTCTTCTAATTATAAAATCATGCCAATCAAAGACTTCTAGCCTAGCTCTAGGTTACTGATTCTCAGGTACCAGACTTCTAGCCTAGCTCTAGGTTACTGATTCTCAGGTACCGCAGTTATAGTCAGTTATAAACGTGCATTCAAAACTTCTTTCATGTACATGTTTTGAAAAACTTCAACTTTCTTAAACCCTTTGTAAAAGTCGAATAACAAACCATACAGAAAATGATAAATGACTAAAACCACAAATAAATGGACAGTCTTACATATGTTACCTTTAATTTAAAAAAAACAAACTTTGTTTAAAATAAGATTTTGTTAACATTGCAGCATCCATGATTCTTCTTTCGAATGATATCACAAATACTACCACTACACACCGAGAACTCTGTCACCTCATAAAACCTACCATAAATTTCCTGTTCCATCGCTTCACCATGATCAGGATGTCCGTCTTTTTCAGACATCACGTCTGATAAATCTTCCACAGAATGTCCTGGAGATTCAAGGTCATCAAGAGAATTATCAAGGTCATCACTGGTGACATTTTTTATAGTATCCTGCAAAGTTCTTGTTTTTTCTAAAATGGCATGTAACTTGTTCCCGCCGTCAGTCTCCTCCGATGTAGACTGATTCTCTGTGAAGAAAACGCAATAAAAGGAGTTAAACCACAATCCCCAAAAAAACCTGATTCCATATAAATCAGAACCGAGACTTGATACACAGCATCTGTATCAAATTGGGCTGTAGCACATAAACTGAGGAAGACGGATGAATGCACAGAGTGGTCATTTTTTTCTTTTTTACCCTTAAAGAGGGAATTCCGCTTAAGCCAACGTGAATCAATAAGTACGGGATAAAAGACCTCAATGTTCGTTATGTGCGTTAATCTAATCAGCAATAGAAATACAACTACCAGTCTACACTTTTTCAATGTAAATTGGCATTATCCTTACGACTCAAGTTCCCCTTGACATAAATTAAAGGCTTTATCTTTAAAATTACCATAAGTTAACACATCAATAGGATGTAGAATTTTTTTTAAAGTTTACACACACTTTGGTAGTATGAAAACTTGATGCCACGTAAATTTAATATCCTTGAGTATTGGTAAAGAGCTCATGCAGACAAATAAATAAAACTATTATGGTAAAATAAGAAATTGAGTGCTCAGAAAGGGTCCCATGGAATATGTCTTCATAGTAATGGATTTCAATAGAAAATTAGCAGAAAACACAGTGAATATGAATATCATACACAAAAAATCTCAGATTATTTTCACTGAGATTGAAGCATGTTTGAGTTTGAGTATGACACCCTTGCTAAAAACCCATATTTACCACTAAATTTTCTTATAAAACCACTCTCTTGAACAATTAATTCACAAATCTTTACTTGAAAATTCAATGAAAAACATTACCCAAAAATTGAAATCTTTCAAAAAAATCTGCTCATATATAGATGCATTTCATGTATCGATTTACATTGTTTTTGATTCATTGTTTTTTGATTAAATAATAGAAAATATACCACAATAAAATCCTATTTCATTTGTTGTGTCCAAAACCTTGGGTATTCCACTACATTAATACAAGAATATGATAATCAAAGAAATAGGTAAATCAGCATATGAAGATTTCCTCAAAGCAAAAAATACAGCGAGGGAATACCGTATATACTTGTCTATAAGTCAGATTTTTGGGAGTAAAATTTTGGTCCAAAAGTCTATGTCCGACTTATAGGTGAGTCCTATGGAGATCAGTATTTTTTCTAGTCGGCGAAATGTTCACTTGCATGTATCGAATATTCCAACATTTCGGTTGAGCATCACTGCAGAGAGACATAATTTGTCGAAATGCGCATCTGGCTGCATCATCAAAATTGGTTCCGTATATTATTTTTAATTAATGTACCAAATTTTTTAACAACAACTCGACGATATTCACGCATCATCGTTTCAGACAATTTAGCTCTGAACATTAAAATACAAAAAATATTATTGAACACAGGTAAATAATAAAAGAATTGACGGCTATTGATTTTTGGAGAAAGAATAATTAAATACCGGCATCATTTCTCAAAATATTTTTTGAACTAGGGGCAAAATCAGCGTAACATTGATTTGAAATTGTCAACTGCTTCTGGCAAAAAGTTGTACCGACTTATAGGCGGGTCAATGGCAAAATCCTTCAAAATGATCTCAAAAAACACATCAAACTTATAGGCGAACCGACTTATAGACGAGTATATACGGTGTGTGAGTATGGCTGGTGGGCACACAGACAGAGGGACAAAGTGAAACCAGTTTAAATCAATTCCTAAAAGGGGTGGACTTATGATTCTCAGGCAACTCCATGACAATTAAAGGTTCATCAAGTTGTTTTCTATCGTACAAATTATAACGAATGATTAAATTCCTATTTCCCTCCAATATCAGAAGAAAGAGAGCAGTTACCCTCATTGATTTTATCATTGAGATAAGATTTTATATGATTCCATAAAGCAAGAAATTGTCAGAAGACAGAATAATACACACTGTGAAAGAAGTGAAAAGGATGAAATATGATAAGAATTTCATCGCAATAAATTTTTCTCCAGCAAAAAATTTCCAGAGATTTTTTTTACCATCTGATCCAGAGGCCAGGTCCATCATATTTGGGGAAAAAATATATAGTAACATTTGGAATAAATAAGAAAACATACAAAAATTTAAGCAATTAATGTAGCTGGCTTTGCATATTGTTAAACATCTCATTGTGATTGTCTTGAAGAAGTTTTAATTTCCTGACTTTGGCAGAAAAAACCCCATCACTATATATTATAATCTATTGCAACAGAGTGGCATTGAGGTTGATGGTCTCTCATGACATATTCTCATCGCAGAATACACTGATGTTAGTCCTGGTGTGCCTGGTCCAGAAAATAGTTTACACATTTTGCAGCAGTAACCATCTTTGGACATATTCCAATTGAGCCAATACCCATACTCAGAATCATATTTCACCAACGAAAATACGTCGGCCACCAGTGAGTGTGGTGGCTGAGGAAGATGGATGGAGTGTTCTTGACCACCAGTGGTGTGGTGTTGAAGACAGATGATGGCAGTTGTTTTTGAGACCACCATGTGAGTGTGGTGGTGAGAAAGATGGAGTGTTTTTGACCACCAGTGAGTGTGGTGGTTGAAGAACGTGGAGTGTTTGACCACCAGTGAGTGTGGTGGTGAAGAACATGGAGTGTTTTGGACCACCAGTGAGTGTGGTGGTGAAGAACATGGAGGGTTTGACACCAGTGAGTGTGGTTGGTGAAGAAGATGGAGTGTTTTGACCACCAGTGAGTGTGGTGTTGAAGAACATGGAGTGTTTTCATCACAGAATCTTCAGAACTTGAATCATGCCTTAAAGTGTTTCCGTGCTCATTTTCACTCTCAAGACTTCAAGATAAAGGCTCTGCCCTCGCTTGAACTAGTTTTTTGTCATGCTCAACTTCAATCTCTGCCTCCTTTTGGTCCACGTCTGCAACCATATCTTCATTTGCCTCTACATCATCATCCTTTGATCGTTGGAAAATTCAGTAATGTCTATAATGTCACTGTTCTACACATGGCATCCAAAGTCAAAATTGTAGAAAATTTTACTAACTACACGTATGACGTACAGTCCCTGAAACGTTCTACTTT